>JXXA01015816.1:0-20048 GCA_000956255.1 Anopheles punctulatus
GTTGTTACGGGTAGTGGGCCGCTACACCAAAACACGATAACGTTTCGATAACTGGTACGATGGTTTAACATTCGGTTAGTTTCGAGAACTTTTTAGCCCACTCCCACTTACCGTACTCTTTGGTCAGTTCCGGTGCCATAGTGTGGGCTGAGTAATCGAAAAACGTTACATTCCACGGTTTGCTGTTGTGATCGGTCGCCTGGCTGTCGTACATCATGACGGTGTACTGCGTCCGACCAAGGTACACGGCCCGTGACGTTGCCCAGCCGATCGAATCCGGTCCACCGTCTTTCGGGGGCTGCGGTGGCGCCCCATCCCCGAAACCGAGCACCTTCTCCCGCTGTCCCGTTTTCGGATCGATCAGAAACCAAACGTCACTCTTCTTGCCGGAATAGAGGATGCCATCGCTCGACCGGCACGGGGCGTTCGCCACTAGCTGGGGTATTGTGTACGGGAGCTTCTTCAGTCCACCCTCGAGTCCGTTCATCCGGTACAAACTACCGTCCCGTGGGTCGGGCAGATAGTGGGCGGACGTATCGGAAGGGGTGGGCACGCGTATCGCCGGCTCATCGGCGATCGACCATCGCGTCTCACCCGTCAGTGGATCGATTGCGGTCAATCCACCGCCGAGCGTTGAGAACACCAGCATCGTCTCTTCATCCTTCGCGACAGCCGTACAGTCCTGTAGATAAAAAGAACAAGAAACGCATGAGGATTGAATCAGAATGTTGGAAACGGAGCATCATGAACGGAAAGGGGATGGGTGCTCTATTAGAGCGATTAAAAACGCCTACTTTTGGAGATACGAAAGATGACCTCCGTCGTCCGTAGTACAGATTATTATCAGAAGCGTGTGCTAAATGGCAGGCAAAGGGGGCATTGCGTTGTTTTGCGTTTGTGCCACTGCACAGCTTGCTGAGATTAGAGTAATTTAAAAGCCATTTTACCATGCAACACTCAGAAAATTGTACTCTAGCGTGTGTGCGTGCGTGTGCCGATAAAATAAAATAATTTCTATTTTACTCCACCAGGAATGGAAGTTACACTCATGAAACGCAATCAGGTTTTCCAACAAACATATGTGTACAGGTGTTCGATACGCAGCTGTTTCAACAAAACAAAGCAAAGGAATACATTTCACGCCGTGTGGATTGCCCTATTTCACATCTTTCCTCTCCATCTTCCTCGGCTTTAATGGCACTAATTTCCATAACGATTGACGCATGATTCATACCCGGCAATTTTCGACTGTTTTGGTACTATCTAACCGGAGGTGTGATTTAATAATCGTTTAGGGGATTTTTCATTGAAACTAAATCATTTAAGCTCTAAACAAAACTTGTTTCGGTCACGGATACTGCCAACAACGCAAAAAAAGTTTGTGAACTGATAATCGTATACACCCGGCATTATCTCGCACTGGGCAATTCCCATTTCTGATGCAAGTGGTTTTCTTCTTACCTGCTGCTGGGCCAATGTTGAAGGCGACGCAATTTTAGCATCGGACGCAGATCTTCCAGCCAGCATCATCAGCAGCAATGCTGCCAACAAATGCACCTTCTTTGCACACATTATGCCTTTTCAGGACCTATTCACCTCGTTACGAATAGAACGTAGTAGAACTGGATATTTATCCCCCAATGTTTCCCCTGCTCCATCTAACCCGCACAGCGGCCTCACTGGAATCGTTTCCTTTAGCACTTTTTCTAAAAACCACACAGAATGGGGTGCTTAATGGTAAATTGTTTTCACAGAGAGGGAAGGCCATGCAGCAGAAAGTAAATAGATCACGTCATAACATTGCACTTTTGTTTTCGTTCTTCACTAGATGTGGTTGCAGGGACGGTTTTCGTCGTAGAGACTTTCATTTGTGGAAAAATAAACGAATTGGCACTTTGTCTTCTTGTTAACAATCCTTCACGGCTCTTCCTCGTACAGCAGCATCACGCACAATAGAATTTTCGCGAACACCGACCACAACATGTTGCTTGTTTGTTTCCCTCATGTTGCCACATTGCATCATCCCGCACATAAAACGCTTTGTATTCGTGCCATACTTTTGCACTCGCTACTGCCCGCACGCGCGTACAACCGAACCGAACGAATCGTGAAATTTTATTGAAGCCCTTCCAACAACATTTTGTCGTCGCAGTTGTTGGCTGAAATGGTAAACAACGTCGTCGCTGTCAATTCGCTTGCTTCCACGCGTTTGACGTTTCCTTGACGTTTGACACAGCGGCTTTGTTTTGATTCGGTAAATTTTGTGCTCTGTTGGGGAAATGCGTGCGATATGTTGTTGGCCCGTAAATTAAGCACTTTCGGTGGCGCGGCGAAATCGTTTGCAAAAGTAGTTCCGAGCAACTTAAAGGGTAAAAGTAAAAGCTCACAGGAATGGCTTACCAGGCAGCTAAGGGATCCGTATGTGGAACGAGCGAAGATGATGAACTACCGGTAAGCATCGGCTAAGATTTAACTTCTAATCAGGATAGTTTAACGAAGACGGTTTTATTCTCAGGTGCCGTAGTGCATTCAAACTGCTTGAAGTTGATCAAAAATATGGGCTCATCAAGCCGGGGTACACTGTGATCGATTGTGGAGCTGCACCTGGTTCCTGGACACAGCTCGCCGTAAAACAATCAAACGCCGACGGGAGTTTGGTGGGCAAACCCAAAGGAATGGTTGTTGGTGTGGATCTGCTACAGATATACCCGATAGAGGTAGTTGGTTGATCATATTTAATTGGTTCTCCTGATAAACCGCATTTTGAACCTTTTTAGAACGCGATCTTGTTCGGGAATAGCGATTTTCTGCGCAAGGAAACTCAAGACAAAATCCGTACCACCCTTGGCGATCGTCGAATCGATTGCGTTCTGTCCGACATGGCCCCCAATGCTACCGGGATACGTGTTCTGGATCAGGAAAATATTACGACGCTATGCTATTCCGTGCTACGTTTTGCCATACTAATGTCGACACCTAATGCATCGCTTTTGATGAAAGTTTGGGACAACGGAGACGTTTCGAAACTTGAGAAAAGCATACTGGAATACTACCAGACGGTGAAGCGTGTAAAACCTCGGGCGAGTCGGGACGATTCAGCGGAAAATTTCATCCTAGCGCGTGGTTTTAAGGGTATAGAACGATGATTGGAAAAAAAACTGTTTTTAATTATTAAGTATGCTAGTAGAACAATGAAGAACAGTAAAAAGTATGTAATAGAGAAAAAACAATTATTTAATTTTCTTTTTACCGTACCTCATGTTGTACCCCGTAAAAACTGACAATCACCCACACCTACTGCACACACATTTATTGGTAAACAAGAGCAAGCGCAGCACGGCGGAAGGAGATTTCCACGCGTTCCGAAAACCAGTTTCCCCTTATTTTTCCCCTCCGAACAGGTTTGCTAGCATGCAGCATAGGCGCTGACAGTTGGGAAGGGTGGAGTTGGGGAGCGACGACGATGCTGCTGCATGCAAGTGTATGTGACAACATTGTAAAAACCTCACACAGACGATGCGCGCATCGGCAGCATAAGTTTTGGTTTTGGCACCGTCTCGTTCCTGTTAGTTTTTCCCTTCTGCCTTTTCCCGACAGACGAACGACGGTGTGAGGTGTGTGTGCATTCTGTGATTCCGCCCCAGACAGTGCGTTCCACCGTGGCCGGTGGTGGCAATCATAAAAACAGTTTTCACTGTTTTCACCCCAACCTGTTCACGGAAAAAGTGTAAGAAAACTTAAAAAACCATCGAACGGTGCTGGTGCAGCAGCACGTTCGCGTGAATTCGTGTGTTCGTGAGACGCCATTCGCGTTCAATACGGACAAATCGCCCGTGAGTTTTGTGCTGTCGTTCACTTTCGTTCCGTTTCCCTTTTTTGTGTGCACTTTTGTTTCGTCACGAGACGCAGGTCTGACTGCCGTGTGGGGTATACGCGTGTGTGGTTTATTTTGGATGTGCGTACCACTTCACAACCGTCTTCATTTGGTTGCTATTAGTTTTCCCACTTGACAACTCCGCCGAATACGCATCATACACCAGGCGCGGTAGGCGACGAAGAGTTGCTTGTGCTTGTGATATCCAATAGCCAAGATCCAGCGATCGACGCCAGTAGAGCGTACAGAGTGAAAAATACAAGATTGCTAAAGTATTCCTACGGGAAAAGCTAGTGTTACTTCCTAGAGGGAACCTTCTTCCCTCTCGGACGCCATTACGGTGCGGTGGTGTTGTGTGTTGGTAGTTGTGTGCGCTATTGTTACGGAGCACCCATTGGCGGCGGGTGGGGGAGTGGGTAGTAAGCATAGTGCAACCCCACCGAAAACCGACTGAAAAAGCGCGACCGTAATGAATTTCTCGGCATTCGGAGGGCCATTTTCGGGCATTCATCAGTTTGCGGCCAAATTCGGCAGTAATGATGGCGCGTTTACGAGCACCAACAGCCCCGGAAATGGTTCGGCGGGCGGAAACGGCGTTGGACTGGGTGCTGGCAACGGGGTGAGCGGAGTGGGGGCCACGGGCAGCGCCAATCATGGCCAGCAGCAGGACCTGAACCGGTACCATGGTACGACGAATGGAAACCATTTCAACCAGAACACTACCTCTAGTAAGTATCAGTCATGTAATGTTCGCAAATGTAAACATATCTCCGACTACTAGAAAGGCTCAAGCCGGAACACCCGGTGGTAACGTGTAACAGCCCGCTAAGAATTTCTCTCTCTTTGAATACACTGTGCACTCTGCAAGTCCAAACAAAATACTCATTGAAGGAAGCAAACAACAGCAGGCTGCATTTTCTTTTCCATTTGACGTTAGTGTTAGTGTCAGACGACATACACATCGCGTGCATTGCGTGCTTTGTAAAAGCGAGTATGTCTCTTCGCGGCAAGAGCTAGGTGGGACATTAATATGGGGGAGGGAATACATACGAGACAGCATAATGGTCCCGTTTGATTGCTCGGTGAAGATTGTGCTGCTGTAGCAATACGAGCCAGTAGAGACGGAGCACATGCGAGGGAAAGGGACAATGCATTCGACTATGCGTCTGGCTTCGAAAGCATCATATTCCGAGGGATTTTAAAACATTGCTAGGGGAATGAAAACAGTTTGTCACTAAATTTAGCGGATCCAACATAGTTATATTTCATTACTAGTTTATCGATAGAAAAAAAACTATTAGAACAAATTTCGAAGGTTTATTCTTGGAAAATAAATCAAATTTGTATCCAAGCTTGGTAGAAAATAGGGTTGTTTTTGTTAATGACTGTACGTGGTAGGCCATGGGTTTAAAAACCACAATTTAAACTGTACTAGTAACTGCAAAAAGACAAGGATTAAAAGAATGATAAATTTAGGTTTTATGTTTATTTTTTTTATCAATACTTTCAACCGAACGACTTTGAGTAATCACACTATTACATTCTCGTTGCAGTGGTTAATGCACCGATGTCCTATGGACAGAATATGACACATCCTTACGGTGGCACGAATCAGCAAACCGCCAACGATCATTCGTTTGGCAATGGCAACGGTTCGATGAGTAACGACCACCAAACAAAAGTTACCAAAGGTGGAGCAAACGTTCTGAAGGTGGATCGCGACGACATGATAAATCAACAGATCCTGCAAAACGTAAACCAATCCTGGCAGACGCTCACCAACCCCTCGAACACGGTCGATTACTCCTCGCACCTGCTCTCAGCCACGCTGCCGATCTCCATACAGCACTTGCTGAAGTATTCCGAAACAATCAAGAAGGAGCCGAACAGTGGTTCTGTGGCCGGTTCCGGCTTAAACTCTCCCGGGCCGCTGAGCGGTTTGATAGGCGTGGAAACGAATGCCTTCAATGTGCAGAAAGATTTGCTAAGTCTGAAGAACGGTTCGAATCTGAACCTGGCGCTTGGCAATGTGGCTGTCAGTGCGGCCGCCGCAAGTCTGGGACTAAATCACCAACACCTGATGCAGCACCATCAACAGCAACAACAGCAGCAGCATCACGCCGACAATGGATTCGCAGGCCAGCAACAAACGACGCTTTCGGGCGGTATGGTGAACGGCCAAACCGTAGGCACTTCCGATGCACACAACTCCAGCAACAGCACCGTCAATGGTGGGGCGGGCAACGGTGACGACGGGAGTATGGGTACAACCCCCGCAAATGGAACGGGGAAAACCAAGACAAAAAAGCAGAAGAAACGTAAACCACCGAAGGAAAAGAAACCCCGGCCGAAACCGGGCCAGATACGCGAAACGAAGGCACTCGACGGTTCGCCGTTGTTTTGCTGCCCCGAGTGTCAGATGGCGTACCCGGAGCGAGGTTTAATCGAACAGCACGTCATTTCGCACGCGGTCGAGCGCCGGTTCGTGTGCGACATCTGTAATGCCGCTCTGAAGCGCAAGGATCATCTAACGCGGCACAAGCTGTCGCACATTCCCGACCGTCCACACATCTGTAGTGTAAGATATGGCAAAGAAAAGGGGGTCGATCTCAAAATAACATGTTTTATGTTCTGCTTTACAGATTTGTCTCAAATCGTTCAAACGCAAGGAACAACTAACCCTGCACATCGTTATACACACGGGCGAAAAGAAACACATCTGTGGCGAATGTGGCAAAGGTATATTTGTGCCCGGGGTACGTTGAGGACACAAACTGATTTTGTTGTGCAACTCATTTTAGGATTCTACCGTAAGGATCATCTACGCAAACACACGCGTTCGCACATAGCGAGACGCGTGAAATCGGAAATGTCCGCCTCGAACGGTACTGGCAATGGGGCGGGTGGCAGTTCGGCAAATACCAACGTAGCGCAGGGTAGCAGTACGCTCACCGGTTCACTGATGGCCACCAATATGCAGGGTGCCCCGGTAACAGCTTCCTGAGGGTCGTACAAAGACTTCTGGTAAGGTGTAAGGTGGTTCCTCGTTCGATCGATTCCACGTAAGTACGTTAGTGCAGTGACGTTTCACTTATGTTTGTAGCTCCCACCGGGGCGCGTTTGTGCAAGGATTCAATCAATTGTTTACATTAAGTAAGAGCATAGTTTAGTTTGAGCTTATTTATTACCAACTCAACTCAATAGATATCGTGCGCTGGTCGGTGATTGAGTGCTTCCGGCAACGGGGTAGGGAAGGGAGGTTTCATTTAAATATTGTTATTTATTTCGATACCCGCGTGTCCGTTTCCTTTTACGTAGTAATATATAGTTTATTTTAAAGTCTTTTTTATTGCATAACGTTCTTTCGTGTTAACCAATCGAGGAATAATCTTTCGAAACTTTATCATTAGTCAAGAATATAAACATTCATGGGGCGATATGTTTCAAAATAAAATCTTTACACTCAGATTGGAAGAGCCTAGAAGCGCTTTTAAAGGTGATATTTTGAAATGCATCCTCATGGTTATTGCATCCCATCAGAGCAATCCCAGAACTGTCACACATCTCTCGTCAGTGTAATCTTTGGAAAGTCCATGGTGTTCATGGTTACACCACTCAGAGATGCTGTATTTTGTTGAAAATCCAGTTTATAAAATCCGCATTCCACGAGCAACCAGAGCGCACAGTAAGTAATCGGAAAAGAAATGTGAAAAGAGGATTGTTTTAAATAAAAAAAAACACCATGAAACTGCTTGGAAACGCGAGTGCGAGGAACGTAAAATTCTGAATGAGTAAATCGGCTCAACCATTGTCATGCGAGTTAATGGTCTGGAGCCTATGCGACCAGCAGCAATAATTTTTAACCTAAAATGAAACATTTGCAGCGGAAAGTGTTGCAAGTGGTGCGAAACACAATTACCACCACCACGATCCGGGTGGTGGTACCACAAAAAAGGCTTGAAAAAAGGTACATTCGTCGATGGTACAACATAGCTGCCGCTACCAAGTGGTACTAAAGCACTACACTATCAGGGAAGAGAAAATGCATACAAATGAAACGATAATCGATGTTGAAACAGACACACGAGACTTTATGAGGAAACAGAGAAAAAGTATTTTGTTTATTTTCTATAAACGCGCTATAAAGAAGCTAACAGAGTATATAAAAGTGTATATTCAATCCTGTAACTCACTCAACAAAACAAAAAACAAAAACGCATGCGTATATTATATCTACATACATATTTGAGGCGTACGTATAATATATATATTTTGTATATCGATATTGGGATGGAAACGCACTGTGAGATGTCTATACAGCGGACTTATCGGTCCCTGATTATGCAAGGAATTCGATCGCAGTTTGCTAAAGGGTTGCACAAACGGAAATGATTGGAAACAGAAACGAGCACGATGTAAAGCGAACCTGCTGTTGATGGTAGTTGCAAAGAGTCATCTTTTATTTATCTCTTCTCCTGTTGCTGTGGAGAGCTTACTAAAACAGAATGTGTATACGGACAGTATCGATAACAAAACAAATACATTAATCAAACGCATCGCATCGCAGTACGACGCAGATCGTAAAGTCCACTATAAAGGGGGGGAAATACACTTAACAACACTTTTCACAAAGAAATAGAACCCACACGCCACGTGTATCTGAATCCAAAGTACAAATGGAACAAAAGAAAACATAAGAACAAGATTCAAATCATAGTATGCTTACCGAGCGCGAGAGCAACATAAGAAAAATGGTGTTTGCTTTTATTTTAATTTTCACAATCATAAAACAAACGCAATCCCTTCCTAAAATAACCAAAACTCTGTTGTCAGGCTCGGGGCGGTGGTGGCTGTTGAATGCAATAGATTTACAGTACACAGCCCACACTGTCTTACTAATATAACTCTGAACAGAGCAGTGGGACGTGGGCGCAATCGTACATGACGGATGGTCCTGGAAAAGAGTATAAATCGTTTCGTGTTGAATGTTGAATGCAATAGTTCTAGTCAGAGGTTGAGAGAGATAGAGAGAGAGAGAATCCTTCAAACGAAGGACAAGCGTACTCGAATTATTAATTAATCAGTATACTAAGAGCGAATGTGGTGGTAATTTTACAACAAAATATTGAAAATAACAGTTTAACTAAGAGATTATTTATTAAGTGGCACACAGTATATACGATGCTAAAGAGGAATACTAAAGAACTAGTTTTACAGAACAGCGGGTGGGCTTAGAATAGAATCGATCGACACTCAATGGACAAACTCGCATTGAACGAATCAGCACAGGTGGCGCTCACCAACATTCTGAAAATCATGGAAATTTGATTGTGATGTAAGAAAACTATTGAAAAAAATACGCCATACAACCAGCAAACTAATATACGAGTGCAATAAGAAAATGGGGGGAGATGATCCGCTTAATTTTGTAAGGCTTAGTTTCGAACACAATCGGTCCATCGACCGGGTTCGGTGGGGCATAGTGTTTGCGTTTTGTGATGCATTATACTTAGCTGGAAATCATTAATTGCCAACGCACAGAATGTAGGGAAGGAGACGGTAATGCACATTATTGCAAGCATAGCTTCGTTTCGTTCGAGAACGGTTTCTTTCTAGCGACTTTCTTTCGCGTTTTGTGTTGCAAGAAGTAGTAGTTTGTCGATGTGTTTGTCTCTCACCGACCTGTGTGGAGCATACAATTCCTCCCAACGCGAACGCGAATAACTTATCAAAAAGACTTCGAACGGTAAAACGAGAAACATTAAAACATCAATCAATCGGCAATGCTTCTTATATATAGCGTCTTCGCGAAAAGAATATATACTAAATTTTGTAGGTAAGGGGTGATCGATATTTGGGGTGCATATTTATGCCTATTTATTAGTACGTTTTTATTGGAATATTGAACATATTGCAAAAGGAAATTAAACGAAAAAGAAAAGCATAACAACAACAATACAATCGGCTAGCATCGAGGAGCGAATGCGCGTACCATATACAATAATAATTATTATAACAATACGATATTAATATTAATACGGTATATATATTTTGATAGACGTCTACCGAGTATAAATACGTTTTTACAATTATTCTTGTGCGGTGAATGTCTTTTTCTTTCGCTCTAGAGGCTTGTTAAGTGAATGCAGGCGGGATGATGAAGCTTTCGATAACAAAAAGCTTGTCAAATGAAATGTGTTCCTCGAGACAACAGTGTGTGTGTTTGTATTGTTTCTAGTCGCATTTTACGCGTGCATGTGTGAGTGCCAGAGTAGTTAAGTGAAAAACTGCTAACAGTGACGGTATCGCATGTTAGCAGTGAAAGAAGCAGGCAGGGATGGAAATCAAAATTATCTACAGGATCTATTTTCCCTCTCGCCAATCGTTCGGACAACATCGATCGAACGACACATTAACTATATCAACCATCCACAAACGAGTGTGAATAATGCGAGTTGTCGAGTTTTAAACCTATATAAACCACCCATACTATCGATAACCCAAAGGTTATCGGAACAAAATGCGCAAGAAAAAGTTAATCTATCTACCATACGACATGTTTTCGGAGGCTCTAGCACCTTCTGACGTATTATTTTAAGCGAACAGTGTACAGTCTAACGTTCTCAACTAGATAACTGTTCCTCACCGAACTTTACTCAGTCAGCTAAAATCAAACGATAAACGCAGAAGTAACAAAAATAAAAACACTTTGCAAACCTCTAAAGAACATGTTTCAGAGAAGCAACTATTGACAAAAAAGACATTACGGTGGGACGGTTAACAAATTCCCGCCACTAGCGCGCCTGACAAGACGCAAAACGCAGCAGACGAGCGAACGGAAATGATATTTTGAACGTTTTACTAATTTATTACAAAATACTATATATTGTACCCAGTACATACCGCGTAGCACGTAACGTGAGGGAAACACGAATGGAAAGGACAAAAAAAAAGAAACTAATCGTAAAATACATTTGTGCTTTTCTTACCGGTGCCGTGTCGCTTCTGTCCGCATCCAGCGGTGGATCCGTGTTCTTTGCATATCACATTGCTTTTAGTTGAATTGATTTCGTTTTTGGTTCGGATTTGGTTGGAACAATAAACGAGCCCGATTTCGCTTGGGTTGTCCGATTTCGCTTGGATTTATTTTCGTTGCCCCTTCAAGTTATTTGCCAGAGGTAAAAGAAGAGAACAGGGAAGGGTTTGGGGAGGGGAAACGGGGGATAGTACTTTGATTTATCGCTTTATGAATCTCACACTGTAAGCAACGAGATAATACTTTTACACTAATGTTAGTCGATGAAAGTTTCGCGAACATTTGGTATTTGGCGTATTTTGATCGGTTCGTTTACTTGGCTACACGTTAAAACTTACAAAACTACCCAGGCAAGTGCGACTCGTGAGAAGGGCAAGAGGAACGCAAACAAGTAGCAGCATTCGTATTAACTACTAACAGACAAACTTCCTTCTTAAGCACCGTCCAATCAAGGAAAGATAGTAACGGACAATTTTTAATCAACAACTTTTTTTAAATAAAAATAAAATAGTAGCCTTTTGCTTTTGAAGCAAGTATTAAATAACGCCAAACAATCTCACCGATCGATTGATTTTTTTGTCTCACACAAATATAGTTAGCTAAGAAAACATGTAACAAATCTTCCACTAGAAACAATTTTGGTTAAGTAACAATTTCTACCTCAACAATCGATCTTTCCGTTTCGAAATGCCCTTCTGAAAGACAGCGAGCGAAGGGGGTTTTGGATAGGTGTGCCCCAAACCGGTATGGCACTGCTTCTCCATAGGGCAGGTGGGAAAGGAAATGCAAATGTACCCCTCGTACACCGGGTTACATGGTTTAAATTGGCTAACTAAATAAATAACGTTAAAATGTTTAACATTTTCCTTAAGTAATTGAACTAGAACTGTTGTGGGAAGAGAGAAGTTTGGTAGCTTAGATCGCAGATAGTGCTAGTTAGAAGCCAGAGAAATAGAGAGGACTTTGTGCTTATATGCGTGGAGGAGTGTTTTAAACGTTTTGCTTCATTTCTTGCTTTAGGCAGTGCTTGAAAGCTTCCCATCCTTCCGATTTCACGTTCGACTAAAAAGACACGAAAAAAGAGACATAAAAATTAGTTTTGTGTTTGGGCTATGGCGTCGGTGGTTGTATAAAATGTTTTATTCACATTTATCGTCTTTCATTATTTATTTACATGCTGGATTTACTATGTACAGTATTATTCGGAGGTCAAGAGAAGATGTTTGGTATTAATTACTCATAATATTCTAACCTAACACTAAATATCTTACCTTAGTTCATAGCAGGCCATGTTTTACTCACTTTCGTAACATCTTGATGCAAACGAACACACGTACACGGATGATGTAGCAACTAAACAATGAAGCATTGTGATATGATACATTCGGTGCCATTTTTGTTTGCCATATTTTGTCTCCACTGGGTTGCGAACAAACAAAATTAGCCCGTTTATACTTCATTATGATAACAGAATTGAAAACAAAAATATCACCACACTTGTTACTGAAACCAACTTAAATGTTAGACAACATAAGACACACCACAAACAGTTTTACGCACGAGAACGAAAGCGAAAGAGAACGTAATTTTGGGACGTGACATTTATTAACACAAAAGTGTGCGTCTATCAACAACGAAAGGCACAGACAGAATGACGAGAGAACGAATTTTGCATACATCTAACGCCGGTGTGTTAAAGCAAAGTAGGCACTGATTCGATTCGGCTTACGCTTAAAATCGCTTTCAACGATTGATGTACGATTGTACTTTTCACACTAAATATGTTAAGCTTAGAAGGGATTTGACTAAGAAGCTGAAATGATTATTATGGTTAGCGTATGGCTACAGAATGTACACAACACAAAACAACTCACCGTACCCATCCTGGCAATTGTAGGTTGAGGGGGTAGTGTTCGGTTTTGGGTGTCGAGGGTGTAAGGAAGCAAGCTTAAATCTATGTTAAAACGCGTTCACTCGCGTCAAAAACACTAGCGATAGTGTCGCGTGCCATCACTGTTCCCGTGGTCTGGATGGTAGTAGAAGTAGAGCAGGTACCGGCGCAACCTTCGGCAGGCCCGCGAGCGCATCTTGAGCAGCTGCCGAAAGTTGTCCGCGTACACCGTACCCTTCTCGATATCGTCCAGATAGTCCTCGACGATGTGCTCGTAGTGACTTACTTTGAATCCACGGTGCACCCGGTCCTTCATGATCGCGATAAACTCCTTGTACGACAGCAGCCCATCGCCATCCTCGTCGAAGATGGCGAACACGGTGTCGATGAGGTGCGTGTTCAGCTCGGATCCGGTGCAAATTTTTACCGCTCGCGAAAACTCATCTGTCCGGTAAAGATTGGGATCGTATTAGTTGTTTGTTTGTCTCCGACTGCGAGCCTTCCGAGACACCGTAGCGTACCTTTCGAGATCGGCTGATCGGCAAGCGTGTACATGCGCATCGCGATCGAAAAATCGTCCAGATTGTTGAGGAACTGACAGAACTGACGGAACTCGTCGAATGAGACACCCTTTTCCTTCGCCTCTCTGTCCAGCAGACGGTCGAGGTAGTTGTCGTACTCGTCGGTGTCCTGCAGAATGCGACGGCAAACGACGAGTTATGAGTAAAGATACCCGGCCCCGATAGACGGACGAAAGTCGGACACAAACAAAAGCCAGCCTACCAGATAGGTGTAACGGAGCAGAATCTTCGCAAAGTCCACCTCCGAGATGCGTTCGTGGCCCTTGGAAAATTCACAAAATTCCAGCTCGAGCACCTCGGTCTGGAGGTTCTTCATGAAGTTGTAAAACCCATCGTACTGCAGGTCCTTGTCGCCCTTCTTGCCGAAGAAGTGTATCTGCAGTGTCGTGTCGACCTTGTGTTTCCTCTGCAAGCCCTGCTCATCGTCTACGTAATCGTCCTGGGGAAGTGTGGAGGCAAAATCGTGATAAACTATCGCAAATACACACACAACCAGCAGCAATCGCTTACATGCTCGCCTGGCTCTTCGCCCTCCTTGCTCTCGATGCCTCGCTTTCCTTTCCAAGCGAAGCTGAAAATTTTCTCCATCTTACCGGTGAACACGATGAAAATAAAAGATTAAAACAAACAAATTAGTAGCGCGCTCGCTTGGGCAACGATCTCTCTGCACCGGCAGCCATGGGGTTTTAGTTTCATCAAACACTATACACATGTGGGCTACTACGGATTATTGTTCCATGTAATTAAATGAGTACGTGCACACGCACAGGAGGTTACAGAGCACAGAGGGGACGGAATCGGAGGGAAACCTCTCAGAGGAGTTTTCCACGGTTATATATCGAGGGAGAGACGATGGAGAGACGATGGACGACTGTACAATGCATGAGTTTCACCGTAACCAACGGACCCCACGGACGGACACGGACTCTACACAGTTCCACAGAGGGATGTGGTAGCGGGATAGCGATAACAGAGGACATCTTTTGACATCGAATCACCGACGGACGGACGGAATAGAGCGATAGTTGGTGGTACGACCGCGTTTGGCGCACCATATTAAACCTAATGCAAACAATGTGTTTAAATGCAACAACAAAAGTCACGAATGAAACGAATGAAAATCAAATCAAGCATTTTTTTTATTTTAAACAGTGCACAGTAGTGTTGGGTTTAGGGAATCTCCATGTATTTTTCTTCTTAGCACTTCTCTGCAGTGGATTCAAAAGTGGAGCGATAAAAGAGGGAAAAGAGATGTATTTACACCGGACCTCGTGCTCTTCACATGCACCAGATGGACATGCAGCAACACACGGTTTTGGGATCTAATCGCGCTGGGCATCTGCTTCCCGAAGGGGGTTTATTAGATCCCGTTTATTAGTAGGCACCGCAGTTGGTACGAGGGAATGGGAAAACCACCAGCCAACGTTAGATTTATCTTAAAACAAATGCTTTTCTTGTTTTTAGTAAAACATTATACTAAGTCGTTTTCGTTACTAAACTAGCAGAGGAAGACGATGATCTCAACTTTTGGGCTTATTTCGGCCATAAAGTAGGATGATACAATCTCTCTCTCTCTCACACACACACACACACACACACACTCATGGGAAGGGAAGGAAATTTTGTACAACAGTATACTTTTATCATACTATCACGCCACACATTAAGGTTCACACGCACACTTCAGTAGTATAGACATTAAAATTTATCCAAACACTTTGGTGGATTTTTGTTGTTGTAATATTTACTATTACTTTTACGCGAAACAAAAATTACATTTCCGAAGCGAAATATAAAATACAAAAGAGTAAAAATCGATAGATTAAATCTATTAGGAAATACAAAATTTCACACCATACGACTTAAAGCGAAGGTTAGGTTCAAAACAAGAAAAAGTAAAAAAAAAAACAGAAAACCAACTTAAAACAAAATCCAGCACAGATGTAGCACAAAAGAGGGCTCCCGCGTGGATTGTTTGGGGAGCGAGTGGGAAAAACGGACTTACTAATCGTGACATTATACCCTTGCCCGGTGGTGGTGGTGATGGTGGTGACGATGGCGTCAGTGGTGGCTTTACTTCCCCAGCATCGTCCGATGCATGCCCACCACCAGCAGCAACCTTGCGCTGTTCAGCGACCGAAGTTTTCGACTTTTGTTCGTGATAGTTTTTCAGCAAAAATCGCGCCTGTGCGCTTGTCGATACGAGATGCAGCAGCTGCGACCGATCGATCGGTGAAACCGACGTTTTGTGTATGTGTATTATGGTTAACGCATGCATGTTGTGCAGGTTATCATTTTTTTGCATACGGAGTGAGTACACAACAGTGTATACGTGTTTTAATGGGAAATTTCGTGAAACATCGAACCGAAAATTGTGGAAGAAAGAATAAAGAAACAAATGTCAAATCAATGTGCACGAAATGGCCCGCATCGGGTGCAAACGCAAACAGTTTTGTTATTGCACTCAACACCTTTGTCGTTGTTTTTAGTAAACTATAGATAGAAAATCAGTTTGTTTTAAATCACAGAACACAGAAGTGAATAGTAAGTGAGGTAAAAGTTTTCACATGTTTAGTATAATGAGTGAAGTTTGAAGATATTTTGTTTTTTTTTGCAGCCGTTTTTACCGTTTTTTAGAATTAACAAAAAGCACAACACAGACTTATTATGGTATGAAAACACAAATTACATTTACTTTTTCGGTCCAGAACCAGTAATTGGTTCTTTGAGCAAAACATAAAAAGAAGATTCAAGATTCAAAAACAAAAAAAGCAACTACACGATGTGTCTATGCGCAAATTTTGGAATAAACTTGTTGCAAGTTACACAAAACAGACTGTAGGAAAAGTGGAAACAGTAAAGAAAGGAAGGTGAAAGAAAGAAAGAGGAAGGTTCATCACAGTAGGCGACTTAGTATAAAGAAATCTCACAGCTTTGCGCGTGGCCTCGTCAAGATCACGATCCTTCAGCGATCCTCCGAGCAGCTGCCGAATCTGCACACATACACACGTGGCGTACACGTTTCGCGTCCAGTTGGTCGGGGTTTGTATGTCGGGTAAGTGTGAGTTTGGATTTTTGATGCACCGGGAGCAACGGAGCGGTTGTGAGCGGGACAGGCCACCCAGAAAGGGGAGGCGAAGAGCGTTGTCCACATTGTCCAGGAAATGGTACAGGCAACAGGCAACGTGCGAAAGAGGTGTTGGTGCAGAGTTGGTGGTGGTGGTGGTGGTGTGGTTGGTGGCAATTTGTAGGCAGTTTTGATCGCACGCACCACAAAGTAGAACACGACACGACAACGAGCACACGGCAGAAGGGGGGGTGCCAAAGAAATAATAGAGGAAAGATGAAGAAAAAAAAGTAAAGAAAAAATAGTACGAAATGAAAGATGGGAATAGTATGATTAAAATAAAAGAAAACCATGAATTGACGTGTAAAGACACGAGCAAAACTCTAATTTTAATGTCGACTCGCGCTTCCGCCATCTATGAACCGCATGTCGTAACAAGCTTCTAGCCGCTGAATTCAGATGGTTTGTGTCTCTGCTAGGATAACATAATTACAGCAGATGGCGCTGGTATGGGAATGATCTACGTGTTGGGAAGACAGTTTTGGCCGTTGGAAATGAGTGTTTCCGATATCGCTCTTTTACCATGTTTGTGTTTCCAATACAACCGTTTCATCTCAACTGGTGCAACTGAAAAGATAATGTGACTGTTCACCCTGCTGTTGGGGGTAACACTTACCACAAGAAATTCGTCTTTATCAACGCGTTGGTTACCGTCCGTGTCGAACATGTTGAAGGCAATGCGGAAACCGGAGTGAGGTTCTGCAGGAAAGATGATCGTGTGGTTGGTGCATCAGATGTAAAACGTTTTAAAATAGGGTAACGTCGAACTTACTTGTAAGTACCGACAGAAGGAACAGATACTCGGTGTAGGAAATAATTCCTGTAGACAGAAACGCAAAGCAGATCGCCGTTAGTCATTTTAAAACTGCTGTCTAAATTACAAATTAATTTATGGCTCAACAATAACCTAAAAGTATGGTTTGACAAATGTATTAGTATTCTTTTCCACGATTTTGCTTCAATTTGGCAATGATTTATGTCCCAAATATTCCTGAAATACTGCTCTCAAAAAAGTCCCTACTTCGCAAAAAAGCAGCTCAAAACACGGCATTAATCTGCGTGAGTAAATACCATCACCAGCTGGCCGGTTTTGGTAAACACTCGCCCGTAATAACAAACGGCTAATCCGATTGTCGAACATGGGCTGCCGAACCAAGAGCCGATGACTAAAGTTGCGCCCGCCTTTTATCTCCAAAAAGCCGGCACGAACGAATCTGTGATCGCCCGTGCCCGTTCCAACCGCTTCGCGACGTTTGTTCGGTCCTCGCGATAGCTTATTTTAAAAGTTTACGATAAAACCGGTGAAGCTTTTTGTAATACAAAATTAGACCGCGCCACGTTCGGAAGGCTTCGGGTTCGGTCCCGGTTTCAGTGACACTATCGGGCGTGAACTGGAAGGCATCACCACCGGAATCTCAGAACCTTCGGACGTAGCCCTAAATGGGGACGACCGGTGGATTCACACAGTTCCCTGCTGTGTCGGCTGCGTGCTTGAAAAGTGTTCCGATTAGTATGGTAATCCACCGGCCAGAGCTGCTGGAAGACTCGGCCCACGAGGATGGTATGTTGTGATAAGCGGACGTGACAGGTTGGCTTCCGTAAGCACCGGGGAGTACCACACTTGATATTGATCCTATACTGACCACTTGCCTTTAGAGCGTGAGGGCGCGTGCGTGCGTGAGGTTAAAGAACTTCTTAACCGCGATCCACCTGCCCGCAACATTTAGCATCTACTTGTGTGGTAAAGAAATGACACTTCCACAGCGATTCTACTCTATAGTGTGCCAAAAATGATTATGTTTAGAATTTACACAACAGCTGCACAAACTGAAACATCATCCCATCGTAATTCGAAAGGGCATTTGGTGCCAGAGTCCATTTTCAAAAGCCACACTAACAAATGGTGTTCGCAAAAAAAAAACAAAAAACCAGACCGTTCCGCCAGCGAACGTGCATTATCTTAAAGCGTTGTGATACTTTTCCGATGAAAAGACTTCTATAGTATGTGCCGATCCTGTCTGGCGGTAGACGTTGCTCGAGACTTACCTTTGTCGCGCAGGCTCCGGAAAAGCTGCGACGAGCCGTGCTTCAACGCCGGCGTGTAATCTTTCAGCTGCTGAATCTCGCCGTGCGTTAATGACTTCCTCTTGAGCCGGGCTGGCAGTCGTAGGGCAAAGAGTGAGCGAAAGAGAGGGAGAGAAAAGAGCGTGGTGAGGGTAGTACCGCATGGAAAAGGCAGCCGGAATAATGAAAAGGGAACGCGTGTTCCCATAATTAAAAGGACTACTGCGCGATATTGCCGCATTCCGATAGGCGAATAGCCCACGCACCACGATCGTCCTCACGATCAACCTTTTCAACCCATTCCGGCGGCGACCTTTTCGCACGAGAACGCTTGTCTAATCTACGACGTTTTTAACCACTGGACCGGGCCACTTTTCGGCACACGGTCGGAGGGAACGAAAAATTAAAGAGAAAGGCACGTAACGTACGTCGCGGCTCCTGTTCCACGACCGACTCCAGAAAGTCTTGCGGTGTCATGTAGATCTGCCCATCGAACTCGACCGAGGCGAACTTGATGAAGCGCCGCTCGCGCGCCGTAAGCTTAATGGCCTTGTCCGCAATTTCATCCTGTGGAAGAGAGGAAGCAGAAGAGTACGGTTGAATGAGAGCGCGAAAGAGATGTACGCAATGCATCAATTCATCTGGCTTTGTAAAACGTTTATTACACCCGGACAAATGCCCACCGAGTTGCTGTCTTTTCTAAGGTTTTTCTATCGCACACGCTAGGATTTTGCTGGCGCCAACCGGCCATGTTTACAGCAACTTTGAAGCACCTTCTTCGGATTCGGTGTGCGCGTTGCATTGGTTGGTGGTCAAGGTTGGCAATAAATTTAACGCTCAGGAAGACGTCCGTACGCGTGAAATGGGACCAGTGAAACACGCACTTGAGGGGCCGTGCCTGGTCAAATAAGTCTCCCATTTGTTGGTGGCAAGCGTTACAGGACGAAGGTGGGAAGGAGAGGTTTGTTTAGATTTAGGTACATACATACACTCTGCTGCGTTAACCAACTGGGCAGGCGACCTTGTTGGCACAAGCAAATGCAATGTTCTAACTATGTCAGTAGGCCTTGGCTGGAGGAATCGGTATGGTAGAAAACAATTGAATGAGACAATTCAATTGCACGACATGAATTGTTAGCCAATATTACTTTGAAACTGAAAAATGGGTTTCTTTTAGATGGGAAAGCTCAACCTTTTCGCATTTTGACAATATTTTTAATATACCTTTTCCCGAAGGAAAAAAGGGTCCACACTTAGCTGTACTGAAAGCGATGTTTTTGACCGAATATATTCATTCACCATTCGAAAAAACTTAACCACAGAATACAATCAAGCATAATTAAGAACGTGAGAGAAATTTGTAAAAAAAATCTAAAAAATATGTAGAAAAAACATTAAAAATCATATTGCTATTAGCTATTCGTTTCATGGATAATGTTTTTTGGCTTTCCGTTATAGAGTCAATAATGTCTTTG
>JXXA01015817.1:0-10227 GCA_000956255.1 Anopheles punctulatus
AAGAACCTGCTGCTTTGCGTAATGCTGGCTTAAAGCTGATGAGCTAAGAATTTTACTACTCAATCCAAGGACGATGGAATCTAAATAGATTGACCATGCATTTAAATCTATCTATCTAGCAAGCTGGAGGAAAGAAAAACTGTTCAAATTCAAATTCAATTCAACTCAATTGAAGACAAACTGGCAACGAGTGAAATGGCTGTCAAACCAACTTGGTTTGAATATGATTCTGAATTCTGATTATGCATAATATTTACATAAAAAAGTGCATTGAATAAATATAGTTTACACTAGTAAGATGAGTATATATGATGGTACTCATAGCCATGCTTAGGATGATTTTCATATGATGAGATTTTTTGTTTGTGATAAGGTTAAAAATGTTTCACAGCCGAAAAGCAGAGTTCAATCGTTCAATTTCAGTTGACAGTTAAGTCTCCTGCAGTATTAGGTGGTGAAACGCTTTTATATTTATTGAAAATCTGCGACCTCAACAGTTCTTGTTGAATTTGACTTCAAAACGCTAAAATGTGTATGATACAGCATAAACTGTTCTACGCGCCCCATTCAAACTCGTTCACTGGAATAAACAGCACCTGTGTGACCCGGCTAGAAACGTGTTTTCTGGGGAATCGAATCTATTTCTATGACGCCCGCAATATAAGGAACATTATTGATCTTGCCAAGTTGGACGCATAACTAGTATCAAACGAATTCCGACCCATATCCGCTAGAAAGAAATGCCATCATACTTTCGTACGTCGCACAATAGTTCGCATGGAAACCTTGGCATGTGCCGTCTTTAGTATTACATTTTATTTACCATGCCAATAAGTAAAAACCAACAAGTTCCTTGAGTACCTTTCAGTTTCATTTTAGTGTGTCAGATGTGTGGGTATAAAAGTTCACATCACACAAAACGATTCGTTGTCGTTGATGTAGTCGTTCGCAAAAACAAGTGAAAATTAATTTGCCCTCGGTTCAATGTTTTGGACGTAATTTGATGGCGTGTAAAATTAATTACATGTTAATAAATCGATTAATATGGGAACGTAGCAAAATGTGTTAAACAATCATTTTAAACCATGATTAATGTCACGTTGAATCATCATAAAAATGTTGAAGAGGAACAAAAATATAAGTATAAATTATTACTAAGAAATCGTTTATTTTTTTAACAATTTCCTAGACAAAACCTGCGGTAGCACAATTGAGGAGGTCAATCTCAAAATAGGATACTTTCCATGCAACTTACAGTGTACTAAATTGATGATAAAATTTGATAGAATCAACATTCATTCATTTTAAAGTTTTTATGACATAGATTTACGATTAAAGATTAAATTAGTAAGTGACTCGCAACAAATACGATAAAACACCAAATTTCTCATCTCATGTCAATCCCATGTAAATAAATGGCACAATAAAATGGATGATATGAGTTAAATACATTCATATCGACCTGTTTACTATTTCTTATAAATATCCTTATTGTTTATAACACCGTTCATATGAATCTTTAGTAACATGAATTTGTTAAGAATTGCTCATAAATATAAGAATAGATCAAATCTCATTCATAATGAACATGTTTTAAAACATCTTTTAACTTGAAAGTTTATTATTTGTTTTTCTTTTTAGGATTTATCATCATTTATTTTTGTTACTAGTTGAGGTAAGCAATACTAAATCACAATGATATCGCCGGGTTAAGACGAAGAAAATACGATCGATCACAACGAGTCAATGATGATCAGACTATCTCTATCTCTCTCTCTCGCTCTCTCTCTCTCTTTTGGCGTCAATACGCGTTACGCGAAGGCTAATTTTACCACCACAAGCTGGTTGGTCACATACCTCGTTAGGGAGAGACGATCGGCACCGAGATCATGGCACCGGTCCTGCCACGTGAAAGACCGGCGCCGCTACCACTACACCACCATGCCGCCAAGACGATGGTGGAAAAGGCAGAAATAAAAAGTGTGCATAGAAGTTAAAACTTTTAGTAGTTCAAAGAACCGGAGGGTTTTGCTTTGACAGTCATAGAAAAAGTTTCATTCCAGACTTACACCAAGAACCTTTACTAAAGGCACTCGTTGTGAAGGGGAGCTTGATAACGAGAAAGTTGTTTAGCGTTTGCCGGTATAATACATCAACTGACATTATAAAATAAATAAAATAATAGGGAACTAAGTGCATTTCCCTGCGGCACGCTCAATAACCCAATGTAACCACCGGAAAAAGAGTTTTTAACTTTGACATGTTGCTTGCGGTTCGAAAGGAGAGATTAAAGCCAACATAGTAATGAATGTTTGAACCCATGTTTTATTAAGTATAGGAATCGTAAAATACTATTGCAGGCTGCTTTGAAAGCGATATAAATCATAGCATTTTGCCTTCCAGCAGGAAGGCTTTATTACATTTTGAAACGAAGCGGAAAGATCTAACATCATTGATGGAGAATGACAAACCTACTTTGCATTAGGTGCTTTTCTTGATGGCAGAAGCAGTGCGACTAACCTGTATTTCTATTCCTCAGACACCTAGAGGAAATAGTACCAAACCGTTTAGAGAGATGCTACCAACTGTTATTGCATTTAATCCGAACCAAGTTTTCACCAGTTCCAGCATCAAAATCATGCAATTATGCTTTAGAAAAAATCGATTTCGGGTAGACTCTGAATACATTTACCACGATGTACCACACGAATGGCAACGAACAAGGAATAAAATACCGAATATTTTATTACGCTATGCGAACATAATCGATCACTTACTCCGGACGCGCAGATCGACTGTGAAGTAACCAAAATAAGGCAATCAATATTCTGGTGCACGATGCGGAACATCCTGGGATCGACACATACGCAAAGTTTGCGCTATCCTGTGCAGCTGAGCTAGCTGAGTGAAGTTGATAACAAATCCAAACCCGGGCGATGTCTGTTCTTTTCTTCCAGCATGTTGCATTGCCGAGTGGAGCGGTTCGCGAAATGCTCGGTATATTAACAAGATTCTCCGAAAGGAGTCAGCGGTTGTGGATAAAACGATTAATTTAATTTCTACAGATGGTGCCGCATCTTCTCCAGTTGAAATGTTTAATATATTTCGCAGAATTGCTTTACTGCCTACTAAGTACTGTGTCGATTATTGCATTAGTATTTCTAAATGTATCCAGATTATTTTACGATTAAATCGATGGCTACATCATCTAGATTCCGAGATATAAATATGAAGCTCAATTTCATTGTAGATCAACCGCTTGGTACACGTTGCTTATAAATTTACATTACGGATACAAATAAACCGAGGCTAACCATTTTCTGCTCGAATGAAGACGTAATTGAGCAGGTAAAATAAAAAGAATAAATAAAACCAACTAATTATTCTAAAAGCAATTTTGTTTTCAACGTTAGAAACGGAATTCAACTGAACATTCTGACTTTATGCCAGCAGAAGTTTCGTGCGCTGTAGCGTCTGTAAACGTCTTTTGCGTTCCAATTTATCAGCAGCGAACTTCTTCCCTTCCTCTAAGCTTGTATCGATCATTCCTCCAACGGCCTCCACCGGGATCATCAAATCTGTGGTAGTAAAACACAAAGTTACCTGATGTATGGCGTATTGCTCTCGTAAAACCAAAAAGCCAAGCATCCGGTCATTTCATGCATATGACTGTAACAAACTGCAATGCGTTAACCGACGAGCCCGGACACGTCCGGGGGATGCAAGAAAAGCGACGAGGACGAGGAACGCTGCGGTGGAACCGATACAGCGCACAATGCTTGTGATAAGCGAAATAGAGACTAATTTTAGGTCATCAAACGGAGGCGAATAAATTGTGTGAGAGCTTTTTGAGTGACTAATAAAATTGCCACCGATTGATCGAGCAGTCCCCCGCCAATTTATCACGCTGACCGCCGGGGGAATCGATTAAAGATATTACGTCATGCTGCTAGGAACTGTGAAGTGCTACCTGCAACAGGATTGGAACACATTTTATCTCAAAATTGTTCAAGTATACAACATGAGTATCGACGCCTGGTGAAACACAATGTTTGATAGCGCGTTAAATAAAACCGTACAGACGAATACAGGTGATTGATGAAAGGTTGTACAGCTACGCACCGAATTTGTTCTACCCATTCCGTTTAATGGCGATGTGAGCGAAAAACTACCGATTCTTTGACTAATGATGTCATTCAGAACAGATGATTGATTGCGGCAAATTCGCTTCGATCTTCAGATTTTCATCCATTTACTCCCAACATACTCATCTGCATCATTAATTGGTGTTGCTTGTTGTACAATCTGCTATATTTCATGCCAAATGTGCGCGTGTGTGCTTGTGTGAGTGTCGAAAGATAAATACTAAGCTATGTTTACCAGTATATGTTCACAAAGAATCTGTGCATGGTTGAATACCTAACACGGTTATTGCTAGAGATTTAAAATTATCCACGTTTATCCTTTCGTTATGATTCGAATAAATTAACGAGGAGAAGCAAATAATTAATTGCTTTAACGAATTTTCCGCTTCATCAATTTGCGATCAATTTTCAATGCACTGCAAAAAAAAAAGAATATCTATTTCATTATTTTGACGACTAAACCATTTATTACGTTATTTATAATTATTCCCAGATTAACTTTACTATCTTTATGTATACGACGTACGCTTATGCCTTGCGGCATAATCCAAAATCGTGCTATATATTGAGGCGAACTTATATTAAACATATTTTAACATTATAACGGGATATTTTCTTTTCCAAAAATGTTGGAAAATGGAAAAAATGTTGGTGCTTATGTTGCTAAGCATAACCATTCCATTGCTATTACGCGTTCATAAGCTTCAATAATGTTTATTTCATATTATCCCGAAAGCCAAACAGTCCGGCCATCAGCCGAATGTTGCTAGATAAAGCATGAACAAAACATAAATTGCATTTGGACCGTTAATCAAAGAAAGTAGGAAAGCGAGAAAGCCTTTCGCACAAACGGTCGAAAGGTAATTTGAAAACATCAGAACCAAATTGGACAATAAACTCTCACCGCTTTGTCTTTTTTTTATTACGAAACATTGGAAGGAATGTGTAAGCCGGCCGGTCAAGTGCTTATCCTTTGACCGGAATTTACTAAGATTGGCCCACAAATGAACCAGCAGCTCGCAGATAGGACCCCTGATGATTTTAACCCCAATTTTTGTGTATTGCCATGACGGCCTTCAAGAGTTTTGCTCATCAGCATGCCGGGTGGAATAATATCTGTTAGCATGAGTTGATTGATCATCAACGGACTGGTTCATAGCTAGATTGTTTATAAAACCTTGTACTACGTGTGTGAAGGAATCCGTAGGTATGTACGAAACTCTGAAGGGCATGATGAACGTAGTTAGGCATCATGAGTTCTATTTCCACACCTACTTCAGGGAAAATGTTCTTTCGTTCTACTATTGTTGTTATGAATGACGGCAGGCAGCGACCAATTAATTTGTGTTCAGATTTGTAAGCTTTTTATTATACAGACAAAGTAAATTTAGCACACCTTTCCACATTTAGCATTTGCTGCATGGCTGCTTAACTAAACTGTAAGGCTCACATGTACATAATCGTTACACATGTTGTGAAAAAAATCATGAAAAATCTATTTTTATTAATTCAATACCTAAATAAACCATCGGAACAAAGGGGATTTAAAAGTTATAGTAATTTCATGATAAATATTCACATTTTCAGTGATGCTGTATTGTAAAAAACAAAAAAAAGTTACAAAACACAAAATGGAGAGACATAGTGTAATAGTACACTATACGTTAAATGACAACATTTTTAAACACAATCTTTTTAGAAATCTTTTAATTTTGTTTACAAATAATATTCAACTTTAGAGCAGTTAAAAATAATATTGTTACCAGGGCTATTGTTTCATTTTCTCATCCCGTTTTGCTTATTGGCCAAATGTACAATGACGTTTTGTGAAGATTTTCAATTTGATCTTTAGAGTTACTTAACTATTCTTCTTTATAATTATGTTTCTTTAAGATTAACACGATCCAGATTTATACAATAGGTTTTCGCTGTAAAACGCTAGCTCTACTTGACCAAAGTATAGTGAATAATGAAATTATGCCTTTTTTGATTTCGATTTGTTTAATCAAAACACGGGAAACACAACGGATACAACGCATGTTGCACAACTTCATTTACGTCATAGTTTATCTAGCAATTGAGGGCATGTAACGTATGTCTTAGTTAACAATAAAACATAATATTGCGCTATTTATTTGTAGAAGCGTTGAAAAATTATTCTGAATGAAAAAAAATATTGCTAAGTTTGTCTTAGCTATTGCAGATACTAAATTATACATGGCGCTAGTTTATCCACCATAAAGAACAAAAAAAAACTTGTGTTTCTTGTCATTCTTAATACCGACTAATGCTACTAATTACGTTAAGATCCTGAAAAAGAAAAAAAAACATGATTAGAATCGAATCGTCTTAAAAATAATAGGCATCATAATTATATGATGCCTTAACAGAAATAGCAGTACCACAATACTACAGTTAATAAAAAAAAACAAACTACAGAAAGCGACATGTTATGATTAAGCATCATTTAGTGAGTGAAATTATACGTAAAAAATTATGCATACTGTTTGTGCATACGATATGTTTTATAATTGGTGTCTAAAACTTATGTATTAAGTATATTTGAAGATAACACTTTTAAAAAATGTTTTTTAAGTACTTCAGTTCGTTTAGTAAATCTATCAAAAGGCGACCAATTCGTGGTCCTATCAGCATGCTGTGAAGCTGAGTTCTGGTATTTGATTGGCTTTTAACTTTGATTGGCTTGGCTGTTTTAGTTTGAATTTAACATACGTATCAATCCTATTTTAAGAGGAAAATAATTCCGTATCACTATCTGAATCATTAAAAGCTGTAAAGTCGATACCGACCGTTATTGACGAGGTTTCCGAATCTGATGAAAAATACCAAAGGCAATTGCATTAGACTCAATGATTAACCGAGCCGTTTCCTAGCGATTGCAAGCGTATGGAAAACTTTCAGACTGAGAATCTTCGGTTACACATTATTGGACACCGATATATTAAAGCAAAGAATTTTCACCGATGAACTATTGCTCCAGTGTCAATACAGAAAGTAGTTTAACCGTCGAAAAGATAGAAAATTTATGCATTAAACCAGCCGGAAGCAAAAATAATAAGACGAAGTTGAACTAAGACGAAAAACTATTTGAACTTTGGACTCAAAAAACCATAAAATGTATGCTTATGATATGTTTTTTATATGAAGCAAGAGGAAAAATAGTCATAAAACATTTAATTTTATAATTTTCATATTTTTTAAAGTATTTAAATACATTCTCAAACTGTAAGTCAACGTTGGAATATTAACAGAAAAACTAAACCAACGGAGAAATAATCTTTTCAGTGTCGTCGTGTTATGTTAGGCTTAAGTGTGTCATTAAACAACTACAACTAAAAATTAACTAGGATTGCAGAACTTACTCACCTCACTCGTTGTCCAATAGGAAAAACATTATTTCCTACTTGATAATGTTTGCACAGTGCAACGGTGGTCGGACATTTAGTCGGAGAAACTATCACTCCAATAGGTGGACGTCAGGGGTGCTACGCACTTGAACAGATCCCTGCCACTGCTGGCCGCTGATGTTTCCGTCTTTTTCTTCTTTTCCGAACCGGCAGATCCAAACGAACTTGCGAGCTTGGATTTTTCGTGGTCCGACGACTTTGGCGTGTCCCGTAGTCGCTGCTCGATGCGCTGTTCGCGTTCTCTGCGCTTTTCTTCCTGAATTCGGTCGGCCTTCTTGTGTCGCTCTATGTGATTCTGTAGCGCCCGTTCCGTTCGGTAAAACAGCGTACAACGATCGCAGTTGAACCGATCGCTAGGATGGCTTCTCATGTGTTGTTTGAGTGCATGCTGACTAGGAAGCACCTCGTCACACTTAGGACACGGATTGTCACCCCGCTTTCGACGTTTACGTTTCACTTCCTCTTCCTCTCCTGAGCTGGAACTATCCTCTGGTGCCTCGATATACACTATGTTCGTTAGACTGGGCGTTTTCGGGTACTTCGGAGGTCTACCAGGACCACGTTTCGGTGTGAAGGTTGCCAAAGCAGGCGTACTGCTAGCGATATTCTTAGGCTTGCGACCGGGCCTTCCCCGCCGTCCAGATCCCGGTGTACGTCCACGCCTTTTGGGCGTTCGTTTTCGTTTGTTCGGTGGCGAAAAACTGTCATCCGAAGTGGCCGGTTCCGATTCCACCTCCGATTGTGACACCTTGTACTCGTCGTCATCAATTGGCTCATCTTCGTCCTTATCCGAGTCGGACATCGGGCAATTAACCACGATGAAATCACTCGACCGGCGACTTTTGTTGGTGCTTCGCTTCAAATTCTTTCGTAGCTCTTTGTCCGACGCTTCACATCGTATCTTAAACTCATTCACAATACGCACCTGCCCCAGGCAACGCTCACAAATTTTATGCGGTAAATGATCGCGCGCCGTGATTCGAATGTTGGTGCAGACTTTCATTATGATATCACTGACACGTACGGGTCCTTCAAGCTGAAAGATATCCGATAACTCATCCGTTCCCATACACACTCTACACATTTCCAAATTTAAATTAGATTTTTCTTCACAGGATTCATTTGCACCCGTCTCCTTTTCCGTGTTAACGTCGTGTAGCACCTCGATGATAATTTTTTTGTCATCTTCTCCATCGGTTATGTGTTCTTCTTGCTTGGCTTCCAACGCTTCCTCGTCCAAATGCTCGGCTTCTTCTAAATGCTCAACGTTATCTTCGGCTTCATCATCTGGGGTTGATTTTTCGATGATTTCGACAACACTATGCTCTTCTGTCTCCGCTACACCATCATCCTGAGCCGTCGTTGCTTCTTCTTCTTGTTCTGCTTCTACTTCACTCAAGCCTTCTTTCCCACCAGCTTCGACAGGCTTTTCGGCATTTAAAACATCAGTTTTTGTTTCCGCGTTTGAAACATCCTGTTTACTCGCGTTAGTGGTCGAGTTCCCGTGCTCGACACCGCCGTTGGAATTGTTATACATGATGAATTTCGTGATTTTCGAGTGAATGTGCATCAACAACAACCGCGTTCATAAACAAACGCAATAAGCACAACCCCACTTGTAACTACAGCCTTTCAGTTATTACTTTCACTCGAATTCTTTCTGCTAAGCTGCACGCCAAATTGCACTATTACATCTGAAAACGAATAATCATACAATATGTGCAATAACACTTTTTAGCAGTAATTCCGAAAATTTATGCCGCGCTCGTTCGACAACAAAGCTCACTTTTGTTCCGCCACCGCCATATTGAAAAATGCGTCAAATTTGCAGTTTGACAGCAAGCGCGCATGCGCTACTATCGGTCGCCGTTGGAACTTGTGCAGGCTTCTTCGTATTTATTGTACCATAGAAAAAACAGGGTTCGATGCCTTCATTCGTACATGCTTAGGGGATAATATGACAAAATGATTTTTACAATGAATAGGACGCGAAGATTGATATGAATGTTTTTTTTTCTTCTTATTTACATTTGAAGATTTTTTTAACTATATGCTGTTTATACCATCCAAATAGCTAATCTATTACATCTAATATCTACCGGGAAATAACAATATTGGTTTTGTACTTTCACGCTAGCACCGCAAAATATAGCACGAACCCTGTTATTCTTTATTTCACCGCGTGCGTTGAAATATTTCACGCATCCGAAGACTACAGTGACACCCAGACCAACTGCCATATTGATATGATGGTTCATGACACAGCAATTACATATTTACGGCGCAAGTTAGGCATTACCATATTTTTTTACTGCTCGTAATACTTCAAATTTGCTGGCCAATACAGAATCAAATTAAATACACAGCACGAATGTTTTTGGGTTTTACCATATGTTATGCTATAGTTTATAACAAAATTTTACTTATTTTGCCTTTGATTAAAGAACATTTTTAATTTTTTTCTTAACTTTTGCGTTCAGTTCTAGAATATGAGTCAATTACAGTTATTAAAACATGTAACCACCACCATGTAAAGGATCGACGGTAAGTAGATTGATGATAAACGAATGGTTACTATGTAGTCATTAGATAAAAAAGATTTAAATCATTAAAGTTTTTGTTTTACTAATTCATTGCTACACAGTCGTTGTACT
>JXXA01015818.1:0-16247 GCA_000956255.1 Anopheles punctulatus
TTTTTGCATGTCCTTCCATTGTGGGTTTCCCGTTTATACCCCGGTGGCAATATTTTTCACCCCGTAATCGGATAGTTGCGGAGCGGTAATGAATTGAAACTGTTGTTTGAAGTATTGTTTCACCGCGCTACAAGCAGGCTGGTTGGAAAAGGTATAAATGGTTATTTTATCACCTCGTTATGCTAAACAATATAATTGGTTGTAAAGGGCGGCAGAAAGGGGATGGCGATAATGGGGATGTGTTTTAGCTTCTGTAACACTATTTTACAGCTGTATATGAAGTTTTACATCGTTTAATTTGTGCTGGGAAGCGTTAAGCAGGAGTAAATTGCTGAGATTAATATTGTGCAATTGAGCAGGAAAGAATATGTTTAGAATGTTTTCTTGCGAAAAAAATCAATGCATAGGTTTAAAAAAAAATGAATAAAACGAAATAAATTTATTTGATGACTTGAATACAGATTCTCTCAGATTCTGTGGGAAAATACATTAAATTTAATTTATGCTTTTGTTTTAGTAGCACAGACAAATGATGCACGAATGACAATCATCACAAAGAGAAAAAAATCACGCCATTGCGCAACGGAAGATTATTCGTTTGTAGTACGCCGTTGGCAAAAACTTAACGCTGATTTCGTGAACATTAGTCTCGCACTGGGCGGAGGAACAGAAGTTTTCCTTCATTCAAGCGCAGAAAAGAAACGGAGAGGTAAGGGGAATCTAGTACTAACGGGGACACCGGTGTCGGTGTCATAAGCCATGCCACGCGGGTATCGGTTAACAAGATGAAAGTTTCTCCGTCGTTCGTTCTGCTTGACACGACTTGTAAAGCGACGCGGGAAAAGCAGCTCGCGATCCGGCAGCAGGAAAATACCGATCGAACGCTCACCACGGTATCGTTATCGAATGGTGGCGGGCGGCGGTGGCTGCAACGGTCGGTCCCCATCGAGAGGTCGAGAATACAATTTTTCAAATAGGAAAATCGTGCTTCATGGTGCCGGTTTAATTCGGCGCCGAAACGTGGGTAGGGGAAAATCAAACTTGCCACGTCCCGGTGCAGAATTATGTTCCGAGCCTGCGAAGCTTTTCTTTTCCACTGCACTGCTCCTTTAAACATATCTCTTTCCTCACCCACCCGCCGGCCCTGCGGTAAGTGGTATGATTTGTTTTTCTCTTCTCCTCGGTGGCGCAAAGGCGCAGCCGTTTGATGTCGTTTCGCAGCCACCACCCGTCGGCCGACCGATAGCGGCGCGGTGGTACGAAAGAAAAATGCACTCCGCTGGTACGTTTCGGGGTTGCAGGTTGTCGATTACCAGGCGGTTCGCTGTTGTTGTTGTACATCATAGCAGGTCACACCGGCGAGTGGTGAGATTTTGGGCACACCGTTTGGTTCCCGTGACGTAAAGCCTCGAAGCGGTTGAACCGTTCCGATCACCATGTGTCACCACAGCACCAGCAGCAGCAGCAGCTGTTGCTGCGGCTCGGGAAAATGTTTAGCGATTGTTGTTGTGCTGTCTTCCCGTGCTCGTGTCGTTTGCGAATGTTTTTGCGAAGTAATGGATGTCGAACGAAGTGAGCGCTAACGTGACCGATAGTTCAAGTGGGGCCAACCGGTGGTTTCAAGTGAACTTTTCGCCGATAAACGATGGCTTCAGCGGCTGGCCTACCCGGAGGGAGTGAAGGAAAATTGAAAAAATAGTCGAATGTCAATGGAAAAGTCATATTTTATGCTATTGTAAATAAGTTTGGAAATTACATAAAATAGTTTTTTGACCAATTCATTTGTTTATAAAATAAATTACGCTCCACGAAACGATAGCAAAATCGAAAACCGTTGTTAAAACACGCTAGCAAGCCTCAATCACATCCTTAGGGCGTGACGTAATGTCAAGGCTAGGCGGCAAACGGTCGTTCGCTCTTTGTCACCTCTTTATGTTCGTCGGCGGACAAACGATTTCGGCCGCCGCCACCGCCAGAACCGGGCGCAAGCCGCTTGCGCCTCGCCATTAAACCCATTCTGTTACCAGGCTCGAGGCACCGTGTGTGGCACACCGTCGTGACCACCATTGTGATTTGGTCGCGGAATTGGTGTGTTTTACGACGCGGGCCGGATATAAAAGTCGGATTTCGAGGCTGATAAATGAGGCATTAAATTTTTATGCCTTTTATTTTAATAGTTGCGCGGTGCGCCAGCAAGAGCAACACATGCAGGAAGTTGAAGGAGGAGAACGTTCTGATGCGAATTTGAATGAACGAACGGTGTTCGCATGAAATGGTGGGGTGATTGGCAAATGCTTCAATAACGGGGAACGTCTAGAAGACCGACGGTGCACCGTAGAACAAAGCGATGGAGCATAAAAATACGATCCCGAATACAGATGATAATTGATAACAGGCGATAAAGCAAAGTAATGATTTATGTGGCATGTAATTTATCCCTCATTTGTCTTATGCAAAACTCGTAAAATCATTTTAAAAATTGTATTTTTTCATTTTTACGATCGAAGCAGCTGATCAAATATTTAGTATGATCATTTCCCAATCCCACCCACATAAGCATGATGCCGTATAAATGTCTTCATCAGTGCAGCAGCATTTGAAGTGGCGTAAATCAGTGCCATAAATGTAGCCGTCGCCTGGTAGACTAATGCAATTCTCGCGTTGTTAAGCGATAGAGCGATGCATTTGAGTTTTGCCTGGTATTAGCGTCAAATGCAGTGCAGCATATGGTCAGATTAGATTTTCGGGTCGGCTTTCCTTGGTTTAATCTTTTAAGTTATTGATTTTTGTTTGCTTGTGTTTTTGTTTTGCTGGCCACGCGCGCGTGTTGTAGAATAAAAAACAGTTTTATGGCAATGTTTATGGACGCCCACTATGAATATTGAACTGAAGTTGAGCGCATATGCGATCGTCGGCGTATTGTTATCTTGTCCGGGTTGTCGGCACAAAATTAATTTTATTGTTTCGATTCGAGAACGTTTCGTGTAGAATCCACAAACAAATCAGCATCATGATGAGGCTAGGAAGCGATCACTGTCCGGTTCGATGTGCATTTTCATTCGAAGGCGTGATAGTGAGCATGAAAACGCATGGCTCAGCTCAACCTGCCGGTTGGTTATCGTTTCGTCAATTTATCTAACATCTTGATGTTTATACAAGAAAGTGAAAGTCTTGTTGGAGGCTCACTTGATGATGTCGGCATATGCAAAACTGTACATTGTAGTTAATTTATGAGCTCTACATAATAATATTTTAACCAATAATGTGCAGTTCTTGACATTATTGGCAATTTTTGTTTTCACCACGGCAACAAGTAGACATTTAATTAACAATTTTTCTTATGATGTAATGCTTACAAACATATTTAAAAAAATCTTCGTTTCAAATGGTGTTAGTTTTGAGTTATTTGCAAACGTTTAATCATTCACAAACATTGGTGAATTTATTTCAAATGCATATGACTCTACAGCAACATCAGCTTGCTCAGCGGGAATACAACATATTTAAAAAGTGATTAAACAACGTCTCTGCAATCAGATGTAAGCTGAAGAAGTAACAGCTCGTTGAAGCTGAAGTGGATGTAGCAAACCACTAGTACATCTGTAAAAGCATCATTTCAGAAACAGATCGTAGAGATAGGCCTAAAACAAGCGTACATGGGTCGTTCAAGGTGCACACCATCTTCACTTGAAAGCTGTAGGGGAAGAGGGAGGATGAAATCAAAAGGAAAAAAAGCAACCACGCACACCAGAAACACAACAGTGTGCTCAGAGTGTGCAATTTACACTGGATGGCGAGCGACGCAAGTTATTAAGCCGATTACATAAGCTAGATTAGATACGAGGGTGAGCTTTAGCATATGATAGCGAACGCAACCGTTTGACCGGCCCGTGCAGAAGCACCAGCATCATCGGTGAAGTCAAAAGTGCATCAAGTTTATCGCTCATCTTGGAGTCTCCCGGTCGATCGACCCACGAGACGAACATGCAGTAGGATCGTCGATGAGTATCATAATTCTTCGGTTTTCGAAATTAATTTACTGCCCAATCGGGTTGAAAAGAAGCGACATAAATCTAGGCAACACATCGCTGGGCCGGCGCTTGCACTCAGGCGGCGGTACACTTGTCTATGTGTGTGCCTCCCGCTTGTCTGGGCAGCCCTACATCGTAAACGTAAAGATCATCAGCGCGCAGCGGACGGTTCGGTAGGCGTTGGTAGCATCATTTGTTAGCCGGTCGTTTCCTTTCGGTTGCTTCTCGCATTGTTCCTACCACATCAACACCCACGTCTTTCGACCGGGCGAGTTTGGATGAATTATTGCGAACAGCTCATCCCAATCGGCGTGCAGGATTGATTCGATAGCGAATTTAAGCGCAACCCCACAGCAACTGGACTTTGATAATGGATAAACCTTTTGCTACCGAGCCTTGCGGGAAGGTTAATAGAAAATCCGACCGACCGGCCGTTTCTCGTTAAATATGGGATAAAAAATTACCGTCGAAAGGATCGGACACCGTCGCCCCGAACCTGTGCCTACCGGTGGGAAAATTTATCACCCACCACCGTTTCCCTCCCTCACCACTCATCTCGCTTTGCGAGAGGAGCAAAAAAGGCTATTTATGGGGCGTGAGCTATACCACAGCTGGGAGCTGACCCCATCGGTCGTTACTTTGTTGTGGATGGGTTTTAATCGAATTATGGTCCGGTGCGCCTAGCTTCTTCCTTCTTCGCCACCGCGTCCACTCACACTCGACGTCGGGTGCCCTCTCAACAGAGCGATTTGTTGAATCTTGCCCGTTAATGTTTTATGATTGTTAATGAGCATCATATTTAAATTTGACAGGGCAAAACGATTTCGCGTTCACCGGTAGCGGCCGTACGGTCCAATCGATGAAGGCAGGGGCTCTTCTGGGGTGGAGGGTACTTAAAAGTTCTGAGATTTATTGAATTTATTTGAGCTGCTTCTGGTGAGCTACCGCTTGGTTGGGCCTGTTGAGTATGGTTTTACGTAACGCCCTCCCATGCTGCGATGGGGTGGACCAAAGTGATGAGGGTGATTAAAATTAAAGTGCAAAATAAATGTCTTTTACGAGGGGGAGTTTGTGTTTCATTAGATAAAACATGCTTAGGTTCGAACCGTTCGATAGCGTCCCGGCTATTTCATCATCTCCAATATAAAGATATTAAATTAAAACAAATTATAATGGCCAAAAAGCTTTTGTAGTTATAGAGTTTTCAGGTAAATTATACAGAAATAAAATTTTGAAATAGAAATGGGACTCTAAGGAAGACAGATTAAAAACAAAAAAAACAATGTTTTTCTTGTGAATGGAAGTTTTCTGTGAAGAATTTTAACCAAAGCTTAACTATTTAGCCTTAATAATTTTCAAGTTTTGCTCTGCGTTCTAAAATTATCTTAATTTTCGCAACCCGTTGAACATTTGACTTATAGCTAACATAAACGATCTATGCATATTAAAGGCAGCCTCTGAAAACCATCCTTTTGGCGCGATAAACAGCCTTTTAAAAATAATTAACCGCACCACCTTCACCTGATAAACCGTCGCCCGGACCGATAAGATGACAAATATGTGACCCGAGCACCTGCGAAGCCTCGAACCGAGAGCCGACAGTCGGCCTCGAGCCGATTGTATGCCCTCAGGGCAAACGCAGATGGCGATTGGGCAACCCAAACGCAATCGACTCACACGGTGGCGCGTCACCGGAATAGGACGATTTTTCTTCCGCCACAAATGCTACCGACAGCGGATCGCTTTGCATTGTGAAACGCGGGTGAACCTCACCGTGACATTCGCGATAACAAAGTGTCACTCGTAGCAGAGGCAATTAAAGAGACCCAGACAGTAGCATTGCCCGAGAGAGCGTGTGTGCGTATGTGAGTCGAGATTTGGAGCAGATTTCGGGGCACAAAGGCGGCACGTTTGAATTATTTCCTCTTCCGGTTGCGTTGATGTTCTGCCTAAATGGATACAAAACAAACTTCAGTTCGTATCTCTTCGTCATCGTTTTGGTTTAGATGAAATGGTTTGCATAAAATTAACTCTACTTTTTTTTCGAATCCTTTGATCCTATCCCGTTTGTATCGGTCTAAAGTCCGCCCCGGAACTCGTACGACCATTGCACGTGAGGTTCAGCCTTAGAACCATCAATCAAAGCCCACCTTTGTATCTGTTGCATCTGTCTGGCCGCCGATCAGAACGTGACGGTATGGTGTATCAGGGAGCTCCCGTTTCCCTGACAGCAAGACAAATTCGCTGTTGTCTTGGCGTGAAAAACCAATTTTTCACCTCCACACCGGCGTGTCTCCGGCATTAAATTAGCATTGAAAAGCGCAATCGCAACGTGGAGTGGGTGCAGTGTTTGCTTTGACATGTGAATTTTGATTGAAAAAGCGTAGCCGGGGCACGGGGCAGGACGAGAAACAGAAGACGTAAATTTCGTGCTCACAGTGTTCTAGAAACGAGCTTGATTAACACGATGACACAAAAGTCGGGCCGGTCGATGGCCACCCGCTGTTCTTAAAATAAGGTTCCCAAAGGCGAAAAACGTTCTCAGAGTTGCTCCATACGCTTCGGTTTGCAGTCGGTTTCGTTCTTCCAACGAGCCTGAAATGAGGAAACGAAATTGAGCAATCATTGTAAAGTTGGTCAACTACCGGTTGGCATGCACGGTTCCGAAGTGTGTCCGCTTTGGGCAAACATGCGCACACACGCACATGATGTCCAGGTGTCGATCGGTAATCGATCAACCGAACGGCTGGACGGCAGCATCGCATGACATCGCAGTGATTTACGGTCAGATTGCGCACGTTCGAAGGTTCTTTACCGCTCACGGATGACAACGACGGGTCCAGCCGGCCGGTTCGCCGCTTGACGCAGCGTTGAAGTCTTTCGTTGCAGTCACGAAACGAAAGCGCACCGCGACCGCGTTCTTTCGCACCAGATTTGCAACCCGGTCTCTCAGGGCTAGATGGCGCGTGATGGCATGAATTATGACTGTGGCACTGATCGGGGATCGGATGGCATAGGGCTTTGCGAGGTCGTGAATTGTTTGCTTTCTGAGAGTATGTTTTTGCTGCTGTTGCTGTTGCTGCGTGTTGTTATTTGACGCGCAGCGCCATGTCTGCATCGCGATGGATCTCTCCATTGCAAATCATATTTGCATCGGTGGGGCTTTTTTCGCTTCTGATTTTGCAACAAATGGTTCTCGTTGTCTCTGGGAAACAATCCGTCAATGCACAGTATTAAAAATATGTAATAATAAACTTGGACAGAAATAGGTTTATCTATTATGCTTCTTACATAGAGTTTTTTTGTACAAATAATATTGTTTTTATTATATGGCACATTACAATCTTAATCCGATTCGTTTAGAGTGGAAAGTACTTAATTATTAAAAAAATTGATAATTATGTTTCCAGGATGTTTAACTAACATAAATGTATAAAATAGCTTTAGTTTAGATCTCCAAATTTATAATGTAATCAAATTTATGATTTCATATTTCTCTCTATATGTTAAACGATGACTAGTAGCACCAAATGGAAAGGGGAGGCTGTTGGCTAAGCGTGACAAAGAAAGGGAAACTGAAATTGTTATAACGATGGCAAGGGTAAACAAATGAATCCGAGTCTCAAGTTCATTCAGTACACGAAAATTCTGTTCGGCCAAATGAGAAAATAAATTAATATTCAAAGCGACGAATAAGACACTATTCATGCACGTCGGATTGGATCGGATGCTTAGATCGGTGGGTGCCAGCGGGACATGAAAGGAGGGAAAAAAGGCTAGCGTCAAATGGATCCAACCATCCCGGCCGCTCGGTCGTGGGAGTGGTGGTGTCGGCGATGGCGCAACGCCATCAACCGTTTCTGACGAGGTCAGGGTGACGTGGTGACGACGAGCACCATGTAAATGAACCATGCAAAATTGTTCCTTTTTATACGCTCTGTTTCGGTGGCACGCCACCCCGGTCCGTGGATTCATCTCTCTTTGCCCGAGCAGCTGGGTACGAAACTGTATCGATTGAATCACGCGCCGGGAGTTGTTATTTTTCCTCCACCGTTCATCGAAATGATGCTAATCTGGCGATGTGTGTAAGCGGTTTCGATTTCGGCGTAAGCGCAGAAGCGTGGAGTTCCGGGACCAAAGGGGAGGGGAGATGGAGAATCGGTTTTCGGGCGAAGGTCAGCACAGTTTTCAATCACGATCGTGGCCGCGTTTAACGCAGTGGAGGCGCCGCATTTGGGTGAGAATAATTTGTCTATGGATGAAAATTACCGATATGAGTGATTATTATTTTGCCTTCGTATCATTGGAACGAATTGTTTAATTCAATAAAATGAGTTATATTAAAATGTAAATGCCTTTATTTTCATTTTTTATACACAATTTTATATCTATTATTTTCAAATATTCATTTGTTTCCAAACAGTTAGACAGGAAGAAATTTATAGTAAATGAAAGATCATGTTGCAAATGTTTCGGTTCATTATGGATGTAAATTTCGATTAATCACTGATTAATGGCTCAGCCTGATACATGCGGCTCTTAAGCGTTCGTGTTAGCGATTTGTCCGTCGCATATCCACGCACCCGTTAACATTTATAGGCGGGTATTGCAAAAGCGCTCGGCATAATCTGCGAACGAACGAAGATTTATGTGCCTCAAAACGATCCAGAAATGTGCACGGCCGATTCCGCACATCAATTCTTCATCCAATGACTGCTGGCCGAATGCCGGAATAGAGCAGTGAATAAAAGAGTCAGACGAATAAAAAAAAAAGAACTCACTCAGATTCGGTTTCCACTTAGAACATCAAACGCACGACGCAAACACGTAGAATGCAAAGCGACATCTGAGTCGGGTTGTAGTTTTTTTCCTTGGCTATTTCTTTTTCTTGCCCACAGGTTGCGAGGGAACCGTTTAACTTTCAGTAGCATAAATGCTAAGCAAATAAGATTAAAGCTACGCTCCATTCACGTTCTCAGCCGTGCGGCTCGCCTGTTGATGGTTGAAGCGACCGGTGGACACTAATGGCCTTTCGCGTGGCTCTGGTCGGTTGGACGGTTAATTAGCGTCGAATTGAAGCGACAGAGATATGATACTAATTTATCTTCGGACCAGAATAGAAGGGTATTCTGCTCCACGAAAGAACTATGTGGGATGTGGAAAGTAAAAGAGGTGTTCGTGTTGTGTTCAAGTTTTGAATTTTAGTTTTTAAAGGTAAAGCCTTTAAAGAATATTAAAAAAAAATATTTTTCAAAAAATTTAGCCAAAGAACACCTGCACAAATACTCATCTTTAAGAGCATTCAACAGTATCACCTTAGGTGGTATATTGTCACGAGGATAAGCACAAACAATGCCATCGTGCCTTCCTAAACTATCCCACGCAGTCACCCCGATACGTTTACCTACTGCTTTTTTTCGATAAGCGAGCCACATTTTGCTTCACATTGACTTATAGGGGGGATCTCCCGCAGACGACACGCACATACGACAACAACATGAGTGCACGAGCACACCGTCAGAGCGACTGCCGATTTCGATCGCGACCACAGCGTGATGTAAAAAAAACGCCAAAGCATACGGTTCCTTTCTCTCACGGTTATCATTTACGAGCATCGGATCAATTACTTGGTGGATGACGGTGGTTGAGGCTGCAAATTCATATATCACGCTGACAGCTATGAAGTGGCATGAAGCGACCGGTCTCCAGCTGGGTTCGACCCGGTGCCCGCAAACTACGACGACAGATCCGATCAGTTCGCAGCATCGCCAACGTCATCCTTAACACTAATAGCCCACAATTTAAATGAGCGGTTCACTAGGGCAACTTTGAAACGAGGTGTTTGGAAGTTTTTACCATGCTTTGAAAAAAGAATAAATTTTTAATTTGTATGAAATGAATTTCTGACTATTCGAAATATGTTAAATTTTGTGCTGTAAGATAAAAACTTAATAATATAATATTCGAACCATTCCGTACTTTTTCGGACCAGATTTCCCCTTCGGCTAGTTTAGTGTTCGCAAGCAGTTCGAGCATCAGGTTGTACGAAAAGATTTCATTCGCATGTCTTTTGGAGGCAGAGGGAGTGCAATTGTCAGTATAAAAAGTGGATGCTCCTGCAGGCGGTGCCGTGGAATTCGGCCCCACATCCGGTGAGGTCTGCTGCCGCACCGAACCCCATCGATCTAACCTTCACAGCAGGGGTTCGCCGCTTGCTTGCTAGGAGTCTCCGAACGATTTGAAGAATTTCCGACACAACAAAAAACCTCGATTGAGCCATTGTGACGGGAGCGCATGACTCTTAGGATCATGCGAGGAGGTGGGAACCGTAGGAAAAGAAAGTTATCATGACGGTTTGGTAATCACGAAGATTAGCTCGTTCTTTCGGACGGCTCGTGGGCCGTTCCGTGACGGTTGGAGTCGTCCGAGTGTTGACACTTCGTTCCTGTTCGCAATAGAAAGGGGAGCTGGTTTCCCGCGGTGCTAACCTGGGCGATCTTGTCCTTTCACAACACGCACATACTCACAAACACACAGGCAGAGGTCAATTAGTGATGAAGGATTATGAAAGATGAACGGTCCGATGCAAGGAAAGTGAAGTTAAAGCCTAAACAAATTAGACACGCCAGCACGCGTGTTTATAGTGAAGAGAATGGCCGGACTTGAGAGTGGATGCTGCAACAATACAGAAACGATTGTAATAGGGAAATGGGTAATCGTTTCGTTTACTAACTCATTTTTATGACTGACATTTTATAGATTTCTCTGCATAGTTTATTACATTTGCAAAGTAGAAAATAAGCGAAGTGTACTTTGGATCCCGCTTGTGAGTAAATATCATCGGCTTGCAAAGCAGGGAGTGGAACCGAGCAGACGGAAGAGAACAGAACAGTAACAACAAAAAAACCGTTTAGTGACCTTCAACCCGTGCTGCATGCAAAAACATTTAACGCGACCGTTTTGTGCAGAATCGCTTATGCTGCACCGCTTATGCTATCAATAAATATCAAATACCACCCAGGCCAAGCCGGCACCCAGCGCCGATGACTTAAACGTGCTAATTCGATAATTAATAGTAATCATTTACCGAGGCCAGTGGTTCGTGGGTTCGTTTGCCACCCGATGATCGTTTGCCGACATTTTTCATAACCACCGAGTGGCATCGGGGAAACGAGGGAAGGAAGGGGAGGAGGAAAAAGATCAACACTCCACTCGCGGTCGGTCGGTTGGCCCGTGTGGACGAGATTTGACGCGCCATGCAGTAGGTCGTGTGCGGAGTGCAGTAGATGTTGATGTTGATGAATGGAGCAGTTCATCGGGCCGTGAGCCGTGAGCCACGGTTCCAGATCAACTGCAGCCGATCGATCCGTGTGCTTAGGTGCGATCGAAATGACTGTTGTTTTAGTCGCGCCAGCGAACGACGCTTGCAAGCTAGTCTGCGCGAACACTACACCTCACCATTAAGTACATTCAATTAAGATCCCTATCGGGATGATCGCTCTTTCACCGGTGCGATTCACATCCCGGCCAATTGCGCGAAATCCGATCGGTGCGCATTGTGATGTGAGTTTAATGTAGTCGAGTCTTTGCCAGGCAGGCAGCGTGCACGCCGGAGAGTGACGATTACCGCAATTATTATTACTTTATAGAACCGAGCGGTGCCGACGGCTACCACAAATTTACGGGCGCGTGTTTCGCGTTCTGACCGAGAACCTTACCCTGCGCGTGTCGATCGTGCCCGTCGGACGGTTCGAGTCCTTCGATTTTATGAGATTTTTGGAGCGCGATAAATTGCAGCCGAGAACTGGCCAGCCCGCGAAAACGTGCCCGGGTGATTTGGCGCGTCCGATTTTGAGGCCCGTTGGTTTGATGGTCACGGGGTCAGCGAGACAATCGGATGCGGAATGTAGGCGCTGGTGATCCGTCCGGTGGTTCCAAGTGGGTAATTGACCACTTGGGAACAATTTTCGAGTTTGATCGCTTCTAACGTGAGCTCGGTCATTCTAGCTGGTCGAGGTGGTTCGGAATTTAAATTATCGATGGTCAGCACGCTAGGCTATTCTAAATTACACTAAAATGAAAATGGGTTTTGGGAAAAGAATTAAGATAGTTTTCTATAATAAACAGAATCTCATACTTTATACCTTTATAGATTAAATAATTGATAAAATAATGAATGTATCAAAAATGTATTAAAGCAAATAGAGCAAATACATTTGTTAAAAACTACTTTAACCGAACGATTCATCCTGTTTGAAGGACCAACATATAGGCGTTATAATTTCTGCTTTTTCGAATTTTTCATTCAATAATTTGATCAACGTTGGTTACATTTAACAAACCTTTTCCTGAAAAGAATTTTATCCTTAGACCCATTTGCAGTACAGTTAACCTTCAAGAAGCATGTCAATGCGTGATCGCGGAATTAGGTTGACCGGTTCGCTGAAAGGCGTCTTGCGCATTTTGGTTGTTGCGAATTTAATGTACAAATTTCAACTCATTTAACACAAAAAAACAGAACATGAGTTAAGCAAACGATGGCGAGGCAGTTTCCCTTTCGCCAGAATGTCGCCGACTGACTTTGACATTTGATCAGTAGCAGCAGCAGCATCAGCAGCGTAAGAGGCGGCCCCGGGACCCGCGGGTAAATCGTAACAACTTTGTCAAGTCCCGTTTTTCGCTGCACGTGCGGCACATATTCGTGGTAGCCACGCACGAACCAGTTCGCCCCCGGACGAACGCTCGCGGGCGCTTCTCCGCAGACGCAGCAACTGATAAATGGAGGCGCGATAAGCGCGATCTCTGCTTTGTGCTCTGCTTTAAATTAATCTTTTATCGAACCATGTATCCAAGTGCGCGAGGGGCTGCAATGCTACAAAAAGAAAAAAAAAACCAAACAAATGAACGCACTGCCATGTACGAGACCACCTTGTTCAGGAGGACGACGCACGCTCGGTGCGTATGGGACTTTCGCCTTCGCCAGACCTTCCAGCGGCCCTCGGCTTAGGTGCAAATGCAAAGTGGCACTTGAACCACGCAGTGGCACGACTACCGTTATCAGCATAAAAAAATTGAAAAGCAGCACAGGGAACACTGTTCTTGTTTTTCGGCAGCAAGCACGTGTCTTCCCTTTCTCCGCCGCGTGGAAAGGGTGTGCGGGACCACCAGCCTGCCGTCAGGATTCTTCGAGCGAATGCGCGAACTTGGGCTTCATGTGTGGTGCTGGTTGGTGTTTAAATCAAACCGCACAAAGATGAATTGCGGTTTCGGTTGAATCTTGTCCTGCTGCTTCGTGTCTGTTACGCTTATTTGGACTGTCTTTTCCACGATTCGGTTGCCAGGCGTGAGGATGATACAATCGAGGACAAGATAAGGGTAGACTGACTGTTATTGAAAGTTTGGAGAGGTTTTATACCACTTTTTTAGTATGAAAAGATTTTCATTATTTTAAATTCAGATTAAACTAAGTATTTCTTTTAAAGATTTATTGTTCATATAAATTAGGATTGAATGAATGTTTTGTTTGTGTTTTATTTATTTATTTTTATGTTTCTATTAAAGTATGCTAAAAAATGCTTTAAACTCTCAAGTGTATACTAACTGTCCTCCGATTTCCGCCGGTTTTTGGATAATCATTGGAGCTTTGAGCATATAATTCACCTTAGAGCAGGTTCTGAGTTCTCCTTTTTGTGCTGCTACCGACCTACCGCCGGGACTTCGATGCCCAAAGCTGGAAGTCATGCGTTACGGATTCTTACACGCCGCCAGGTCAGGGTGTCTTTTTATTAAGGGCCGCTTGTGGTTGTGGAGTGAATGGCTTGTTGTGACAATACCATCCAACCGGCTGGCTACGTTAAATACTGGCACGACACCCCGCACAGGATGGACTTGCGGGGCTGCGATTGGAATAGAAACCGAACAATACCAGCAGCTCCCGAATCCCGGAGAATGGCTTCGGTTCGATTCGGTCGTGGATATATTTGTAATATTTGTGTGCCGTGCCGTTTATTAAGGATGGCCTCCGACGGTACTTAAGAGCTTACGAAGATTGTGCTATGCTTCGTCTGAATCCGGGTAGGATGCACCCGGAGGTGCCGCGGTTTACCTCCTGCCGTACACGGGAGTTAATCGTTTTGTTTCGAGCAGAATCGTGGCCGACCGTGGCTACTTACGCAACCGCGTAAGTCTCCGTGACATTTACGGAAACGGGATGAGAAATGAAAGTGAAAGAAACCACTTCGAACGGTCCTCCCTAGAACCCGTTGGAAGCGGCCGTGTGTAATGATGTATTGCGGTGTTTTCGGGGGCTTCGATTATCGCCGGCAAGGACCTTCGGCCGGCGAGGCGCGTGATTTGTAGATTTTCGCACAAATTCTTGACCGCTGGCGGGGGCCTTTTATAGAAAGGGGGAAAATAAGTTTCGTTACGCAATCGTTTGATCTATCTGGTTCTATTGGATTTTTTCCGTCTGTTTTTGTTGCAGGTTTTATTAAAATAGATATTGTTAAAATAGATCTTGCTGCTTCCATTCTTTAAAACTTATTCAAAAATAAATAATTGGTTTTACAAAAATAATATCATATTTAGTTAAAATTCAAAACCCAACAAAATGATTGATTTCAAAAATTTGTAATGTTTTATGTTTTTATATTTTAAAATGATAAATTCTACAGAAGTTAAATGCTAAAAATAAAACTACTCCAGTTTATTATGATCGATTCACATATCATTTACTTGAGGAAATTAAAAAAGTAATAAACTAAACTCAAAGGTTAAGGAACTGAATGTTTAATTCTTTTTCGCACTTAGTGTGCGTCTATTGCGTCTGCTGCACGCATTGGTGAACGATAATTGTATCTAATCATGTGCAATCGATTCCGCTTCGGGCACAAAGCCATTCGTCACCGTGTGATCGATTATTGAACTCTATCGTCAACTGTCACGATGGATCATTGTTCCGATCTGCTGTTTCCGCTTGCGTAGCGTTAGTTGAGCAGTAATTTATTTCTCATCCAATTCCCTTCCTGGGTGTGAAGATTTTTCCCCGATACGAGTGTGTAACGACACCGCGCCACGTAGCTAAATGTTAATGAAAACCTTGTGTGCGTTCAGTGTGCAGCAGCAGGCGATGAATTATGTATCAGTGCGCGAGCAACTATGCTGCCTTCTTGCTGCCAAGCTGCTGCAAGTTCTAGACAAACGCACCGCACGAAAAAAGAGGAACCAATCGTGTCGGTTCCATTTCCTTCATTCCTTTCTTCTGATTGTGGCATGATTTGCCGCTAGAGGAAGTCGCGTCGGTGCGTTTGTTCAACCCACTGACCCAAGGATTTTCCGTCGGCGGGTTCCAGCGCTCGTGTGAGTGCGTTAATAACTAATGCTCTCCGATTCTACACCTCCACCATCATCGATCGACCTTTCGCGATACGATCGCGCGTTTTTCGTTCGGTGCTACTCCTCCACCAGCGTTACGTTTCTTAAAAGGTCGTTCAAATTTCTCGCAAAAGCGCACTTCTCCTCATCAGAGAAACGATCTTTTGGCATGTGTGTGAGTGTGTGGATGCTTAGTTAAGCAGCAGAAATCGATCGTACGTACATCCAGCTAATCAACTGAACTGGAGGGCTACCCCACGGCAAAAGGTCCGGCCTGGCGTTGCTTCCCACCGGCGGTGCTGCGACGCGTCATTGCGCTTCGAAGCTGCGGAAAATAATTATAATCTGACAAATTTATTTCATTTCTTCTAATAAACCTTCGCGCAAATGACATAAGTGATCGGTGTCGGTTCATTGAAATAGATATTTTCATTTCATTACTGTCGGTTTGTCAGCCATTTGGTCGTATTGTTATTGCGCCATTGCGCCCGCATCGGGCCAAGGGATTATGAGTTAACTCTCGTTGCGCGTTTTGTCGCGTCAGGTATTGAACGATACGCGGGGGCAGGTGTCCCTGTGCCGTTGATGATGATACGATCATTAGGAGATCTTTTTTCTTTTGAAAAACTTCTTTTACATTAAAGTATCGCTACAATTTTGCCTACTTTTAATTGGTCAATATATATATTGTCTAACAAAATGAAAACAAACCGGTAGTGTTGTTGCAGTTCTATAATACTGAAATGTTTCTGGGTATATTTCTTTTCATTATAATAAAATCATATTTCTAAAATATATTAAAAAATTGTATTACAAAAATCAAACGATTTTCATTTAAAATTT
>JXXA01015825.1:0-14554 GCA_000956255.1 Anopheles punctulatus
AAAAAAAACACACACACACACATACGCAAACACACACAAGAAGTTGAAACAGCGTGAGGGTGGGATGATAGTGTTTCCAGTTGGTTGACCGCTCACCTCTATAGTGTAACATTCGTTGTGATGCGTAAGGCGTCTGATGACGTTGCGTTAAAGCGAAACATAACACCGTCGGTTCGGTTGCCAGAGCTGAAGGTGTGAATCACGTGAGTGTGTGAAGCAATTTAACGAAAGTGGTTGGAATAAAAGAAGCTGTGTGAATGCGTGCGTGTGTACGACTCCATATGTGAACAGCTGTGAAGGGAAATCGCAACAGGCCGTGGGTGAGAAAGGCACGCAATAGTGTGACATAGTGTGAGAGTTGTACAGGCGGAAAAGGATCCACAACTGAGTCCGTTGCTGGGATAGGATTAAGTACGGTAGAAAGCTCGCACTGAAATTCTTTTCAGTGGCTTTGCAAGCTTCATCACTTCTCCAACCATTTTTCTTCCTCCCTATCACTTTCATCATCCTCATCGTAGCGAATGTGGGCGCCAAACGCTAAACGATGAAGTGAAAAAAAATATATCTGCAGAGAAGAGCAGAGGAAACCGCGCGCTCGAATGCACCACAGAAGCATTTAGTGCGTGGTTAAGGTTTCCTTAAATACTTTTCCTTCCTGTCTTCTTCCGGGGTGAATTATTCGCCTTCGCCTGTGAGTGGACGACGCAAAAATGCAGTCAGTGTATTGATTCCGGGCATGCGACCACAGAAAAAAGGCGGCAGGGGGAGAAAATCCAGATTCCTGCCCTCGGGAAGCTGGGGCCAGTACGTGTACGTGGCTGTGGCTTGAGATTTTTGAAATTGTTTCGAACGCGAAACCGCGCCCCGGAGGAACGATTTGGTTTGTTTTTATGAGCCGTTTTCGTGCAGCCGTTCAGTTCGTGGGCCACCGTGAGAGGCTGGTCAGCTGCACAGGGCAGGCAAGGTGTGCGTGGCAAGTCAGGTGGTTGTGCTTGGCAAAGGTTTTTACGCTGGAGTGATTGTTCGGTGAAATTCTGTTCTGTTCTGTGTGACCTTCTATGAAGCTGTGAAGCCGGAGCGAAGTTTTGTGAGGGAAATTAAAATAAAACTGTGTGGAAAATACCAGTGAGAAGCTACTGGCGGTCCAACCAGCTGTGGTGAAACCCAAAAAAAAGGTGGGATCATTTTGGAAAGGAGTTATTATGCCAACCAGGTGAGTTTAATTTATTTTGCAATAATTTAATTTCTCATTCTTATTTTAATGTTCATCATTTCTATCATACGCAATGTTTGATGAACATTGAACGGGTTCATCATTAGGAACAATACCGTGCATGTGCCAGATTTACTTCATTGTAGATAATGTATACCTTGCCCCGTTCACTCCGCTAGCTATGAGAAGGACCTCGCACGGAGTTCCGTAATAATAGTATTATAGATTGGAGTAGCTCGTACACTGGTGCTGTTTGTTCGTCCACAACCTCGGACCTTTAACCGAATGGCTCAGCTGGCGGTGTTCCCAACACCATGGGCCATGGGGTATCGGGATAATAGTTTGTGTCACGATCGCAGCTTATAAATTGCATCCATTTTGGTGCCAGGGCACCGAAGTCGCCAGTACGTGCAGACATTATTCAGCATGTTTGTATGGTTGATGCAGGCCCTGGTGATTTGGGCAGGGCCGGAACTAGGAGAAGCGTGGGGACACAAAATAATACATCATTCTAAATGACACTGCACGCTACGCGCGTTACAAGTAATGCAAAGGGAGTACTAGGGGTGTAAGGAGGTGGGCCAGTGTGACTCGTTCAGATAGTTATGCTGCTTAGGTGCACGGTAAATCTCGCCGATCTCGCTGATGTTCGTGAGCAGGCACTACTTTTTCATACAAATTATTGTAACTTGTTTACACAACCATCGTTGCGCCAATGAACGTAATTAGAAGGAGGTAACTTGCAGATGAGAAAATTCTTTTTAAAAGAACTACAGTGTTTGCAAAACACGAACCGAACAATTTTCGTTCAAATTATGTCTTAAAGTCTACACCAGTTTTTCTTCAACTACTTGTGTGGAGACAACTTTTTTGCGCACCAAATGCTTACCAACACTAGAACTACGGCAATGCGAGCTGCTAAACAAATCAACCACGCAAAAACACCGTCTCCAAGTGTGTCACGCTGAAGTGGGAAAAACTTTTCTCAAACGCAAGTTTAGATAAATTTTACCCAAAACTAACTGTTTCGTCAGAAATCGTCGAGCAGACAGCTACCGTCAGCAAAAGCAAACGAAAAGTTGTGCAAATGGTAGCTACCGAAATTGCGTCGTCATGGATTGTTAAGTTCTGAACCAGTTCTTAGACACGGCGAAAGCACACTCTTGCCGGATGAAAATTTTCAATGCTATTGAAGGAGCTAACAAATGACAGCAAGTTTCGTTCTATGGTTGCTTTCAATCATTTGGATTATTTAATTAGATTATAATTCACAGTTCCTACACAGCCGAAAGAAAAAAAAATAGGTCTAGAGCAAATTGACGTGAGTTACACTATTTGTTAAATAATAATGTTTACAATGTTTATAATGTTTTATTTTAATCATTCAAGAAATAAAATGTTTCAAAAATTTAGGTTGAAATGAAGGGTGGCAAACAATACTGAAAGGTGTATAAAAAAATTAATGGATCGGTTAAGACACACAAAATTTAGAACATTTTTTAAGCAAGATTTAAAAAAACATTCCGTAGAAAGCGAAATGTCAAAGCTGCTTGCATTTATTGGTGTGAAATAATTGCTAGCTCGATAGCGTTCAGTGACAATTAAGCTGCTAGTCATGCAATGTTTCACTAGCTTTGCACTTTGATAGCAAATGTTGGTATATTCGTGAGTGAAATGAGCTTCAGGCAATTGGAGTTAGGTGAATGTTCGTGACTGTGTTGTTGTAAAGTAGTCTGTTGAATATAGTTAACTTATGGATTTTCATGAAACTGTATTTTCAAGATTTTCATGAATGATTTTTACCAAAGACATTTGAAATTGCACTTCGTCATATGTGGACAATATTATTACAAGATTCGGTTTACTTTTTACGTATTAATTAATTTTGTTCAATACTTGCAACTGTTGACACGAACATTTAAACACATCACATGGTTGTATGGCATTATTCGAAGCTTTAAAATAACGTTTTCTAAATGTGTACTTTTCCTGCTACTTCCAAATCAGACAGGATATGGAGTAAAAAAAACACACATTTCGCATGCTACCGGTTAATTTCGTATCGTCCAGCTAAAATATCTCACTTCCTGTGAGACATGATTTTCTACCAAAGCTGTGCCTTGCTTTCGAACCATTTTTCGGGACTACGAGACGTACGGGAGCATTCAGCAATCGATTTTCCGGCAAGTGCGCATGTGTTCTGCCGGTATCTACCGGGATTCTAGATCATCCCGGGACTCGTACCGGGTCGTTGCGTGCATCCTCAATGGTTGATAAATAAATGATCGAATTTCATTATAATTAATATTCACCGGGCACCGGACGGCCATCGTGATGAAGCCGATAGTTTTGTTTATTATGTCTACGCGTGTGTATGTGTGTTTGAGAGGGAGAACAATATAGCGAGATAGCGAAAGAATGGTCACAGGAATGAGGTGGTGAGTTCCGCATTCCGAGTGTGACATACTTTTCGAGTCGAACCGACAGACGGCAACCCGCATGATCGATTTTCTACCACTGCAAACGTTGCTCGGGGTGTGAGCTCATTCTGGGAGAAACCCCTAGCATGAGGCCAGGCGTTTCTGTTTCGGTGGGGTTAGGCGCATCACCACGAGACTGTAATTATGTTGTCACTGGGCAGTTCCAACGGTCAGGTAGATGCACTCCGATGATGAATGTCGTGGTGTGGATTAATAATGAAGTTGTTAATAGATGTTTGGTTTGGCCGTGTGGAAACGTGGTGGACATTGTACTGTGCAAGGGAAGTTCTGGAAAATGCATATCATATTCGTGATGGTGGCAACTGCTAATGGATGACTGCGCAGCAACAGCATGGTCAGACTAATTATGAACGGTTGCATTTGCATTAGTTACCGAGAGTTCTTAATGCTTTTGGTGGCTGCTTATTTTGTAGTAGGAAAATTTTTAAATTATGTTTTTTTAAATACGCATTAAGTTTTATTGAAAAGAAAAATTGAATGCAAATGTTATGTAACTTTTTTTCTCCGCTGAATGATAAGCTTTCAACGTTTTATACGTTTAAAAAGTGATTTTTAAGCAAGAACCGTTGGTGTTAACGAAAAATGAATCATCTCTGTCATCTTATCTTTTGTTTACTTTGTAATCTTAAATCACACTGAATTATTGTTAACCTTGTAAAGTTAATTTTGTACCTTTAGCTTTGTGATTATGTAAAAAATTTGTACACATGTAATTACGTGTATGCGTACAAATTCGAAATGTTCTACAATAACTTTATTTGAAATACAAATAATATATTAATCAAAGATTGCAATAACACCATGTATTACACATTCCGAATTTATTTAATCAATATATTTGGATAGAAATTGACGTGCCCGTTTCTATTTAACTATAGAACCTTGAATAAAAACCATGAAGCAATGTATTTAAAGATTTCTTAAAGTAATCACCAAAAGCTCTGAACTTTACCTATTTCATAAATATTCTGCTCAACCTAGCTTAAAGTTGGACAAGGAAATTTGCGTAGACCACCGTCGAAAGCTAACATTGAGCGTGGGTTCGCTACGGGAAAGAGATTGCAGGGCGCAGATAATGATGATGAAAAGACGAATTATGAAAAACGATAGGACTGGCCCCTCCTGGTGTTGGTAATGGTGATTGCTCAAACATCCCACGGCCCGCTCCAGGGCTCAGAGCGCTGTTATGATGTGGGTTGCAGAGCATCAGCGGTTTATCATTTGGCGTCAAATTTGGTGTACCGCCGCTGTTGACAGCTTTTGGGGTAGGTTCGATTATGGTCCGGCTTGAGTAATCACACCGCCGTGCAAGCATCACCAGAAACGGACGGATCATATTTTTCTGTCCCATGAAGCACCCGTCACTCGCGGGGAAAGCCGTAGGACACGCTCATAGAAATGCAAAATGGAGCAACAATTTAGAAAATTCTACGACACTACGGGCAACGGCGCCATTTTATCATCGGACGTGATTTGTCACCCCCCCCGCATTGTGTTGGGATGGGTGCTGGCGTCCGGGAACAAGCGAACTAAGCAGTAACCGGGCTCAGTTGGTCAGCAAATCGGTCGTGGTTGATAAATGACAGGCAGAGGACTGCCAGTGGGTGCCCGCATTGGCGTTACTTGTGGCCGTTTTTCCCAACCCCTTTGTGGGAACGGCTTTCGCTAATGGGTGTAATTATCGTCGCGTTACTGTCCATTAGCTTACTGACCTCTGGGAGGGTTGGAGGAGCTAGCGCAAACGCGAAGTTCGAAGGATTAGTTCTTCTGTGAGAACTTCAAACCCGACCCGAAAGCGCTAAAATGCAGTGCTAATGGTTTATCCGACTTACTGTTGATACTTTGTGCGGCTGTTTTTGTGGGTGTTGAATGAGTAATTAAAAGAATAAGTAACATAAATATTCATTCAGGTTTCATTGAAGGGGACACATTTAACCGTGACTGGTGTAGGTGGACATTTTGTGGTGTTTTTTTTACAGTTAGGTTATCGATGGCTTATTTAACGGTCGGTGTGAAGCAATCTATGATGGAAATGACTTCCGGAAAGCAATTTGAAACGATAAAATGGTGCGAAAAACTGAGTAGTAGAATTTAATCTTTCGAAGTTTCCCTTACGGGCAACCCTGAGAAAGCCAAGCATTTGCTGCGCATCTGTAAACGAAAGTTTTGTGGTTTCGGAAAATTGGTTTGTATATTACTGGTTGATTGTTTAAATACCACATGTTAAAAATATGGGACAATGCGCATTATTGCTCGCAAACCACATCATATTGTGGTTGGTGGTTTCTAAAATGATTACGTCAGTGACAATCTGCTTATCATTTTAGAATGGTGTTGACATGAACGGTGCTTCTATGTGTAGAGTCCTATCACGTGAACGACTCAAATGTATTACAATTTTAATCACGTTGAAGAATAGAATACTGCTTTATTATAATCCCAAACTGAAAGTTATGCTTGGTGGCATGGATTGAATACATTAACCATTAATTGAAAATAAACAATTCGGCACGTTTGGTTCTTAGTGTTAAACTCCAACCTACCTCATGCGTATTCGCGACCCCTGAAAGGATATCGTGTACAAAAATTCTATTTATAGAAAATGATTAATTATGAATAAATTTTCGCTTTGTGTCGAAATCAGAGCTGAACGTCGGTGCTAATCGATTTAAGCTCATCAGCATTCGACATTATCGCATCTTCGGTGAAGGACGGATGAGATTTAAATAATTCATCGTTGCCGAAATGAAATTAACAACTTTTCATCGACTGGGGCGCACGGGCTTCCGTTTTGTCTTTTGGGAAATCACACTATGAGAGAAGGATGGTTCTTTGGTTTGGTCGTTTGCTATCAACACGATCGGTAAAATGTTTTCGTTCATGTTACTTTCAAAACTTGTCAAATTCGTTATCGACTGTGAGTGAAGCTTTGAGCTACATCCAACATGTATAAATAATTTAGATAGATTTCCAGCATCACTTATAGTTATTGACTGTTTGGAATAAATTTTATACATATTTGCGATGAAATAAGGGTAAACACTTGATGATGAGTTTATCAATGCTTGCAGAGTGCGATAAGCAAAACATGATAATAGTTTATTGAAAGATCGGTACATACATTTGTACCGCTACTTCCTTTCAACTTGAAACATCGATATCGAAATAGCATTGTATTCAAAAAAGGCAGAACAAGATTTATGAGACTTAATTAACTTATTTCCAAATTCGAATAAATGAGTTACATTTGTTTCCGCCTCGTTCGTTTTCTGAAAACCTCTCTATTAGCTCGTATTTTATTTCAATTCATTATCCCTATCGTTGGCTGATTCAACAGCGGTAAAAATATCGATTTCAATATTACTTCCCACTAAACCATCAATTCAAGTAGCAATTCGTTCATGGTCATCGGATGACCGGTGGTTTTCGAAATAAAATTAATCTTTACGAGCCAACTCGATCGGCCGGACGCGTCGTGCGCATCACGGGCGGAAAATGAACGGTAAGGGCTGTTTCTAGGTACAAAGGTACAAATACGTCACTCCGAATAAGTTGTGATAATAAAAAATGATACGCGAAACTTCTCGGCAACCCAAAAGAGATCCACTCGAAGAAAAAAAAAAACAATCGAAAAAATAACCGTCAAAGCCGCAAATACTAAAATTGAATTAACGATGGATTGAATGTTCCTCGAATCGGTGAAGTTGGATGGAAAGCATGACCGCCCGCAGGATGAGAGAAACGGATGGATCGATCGTTTTTCGGCAATTGCTTACCGCTTGTGCAGCTTATGCCTTCCCCTGCCGTGGTGGTCTCCCACCATCGGCGGTGCCTTTCCACTTAACGGAAGCTTAACGTGGGCTGAGAATAATTTGCCTTTTGTCAGGCAGGTGTCACTTTCACTCGCCCGTACACGGTTGACGCTTTTTGCGGAAGGTGGTCACATCCACGGCAGGGTGCCATCGGTTGATTGGAAATTGATTTGCGGTCTCAAGGATGGGACACCGAAGGATACTCCTGACGCACGGTGGAAGCCGGTGGAAGCCGGTGGATGAGACGCGTAGCTTAACGTGCGACACTTTATTGATTAGTGGAAATAGCTGGTGGCAGTTCAGCAATTGCTCATTTGAACACACACACCTAAGAACGTTTCGTTCCGCCGTGGACCCAAATATGTGTCAGCAGGTGAACGGAGAGGGGGAAGGGGGAATAAGCGTTTTATGTGTAAATGATTAGAAAAAGTAATTGGGGCTTAAATTATCGTATTAAATGTATCAGCATCATGGGGATGTACTATTATCAGTCACAACGGGTTGGATGCTCACCGTGGGGCAATCAGATCACTTCACTCGTGTTCACACTATTACTGCGACTATGGTTGAATGGTAATCGATAAATTTTCTGCAGCGTAGTGTAGCAGTGCATTAATATTGCTGCCGTTTTTTTCCCTCTCCGGAATTTTCCATTTTAAATATTTTCACTATGGAAATGCAGTTCATGGGAAGGCAAAATCTGTCTCACTAAAATAAAATATAAATCGCATTCTGTGCTCGGGTGCGATGTTGATTTATCGTTTTGGTTTATTTGTAAATATGCGAACGCCGTGAGTGGGCTGAAATACGTCTCTCTTTTTTGCGCTCCGTTTAATGGAATATGTTTTATTTGCACCGGTGAATGTGCTGTTTGCATCGATGCCGCTTAATTGAGGCACGTCGTGTGTGATTTTCTTTTTTTTTATCGTGTACAGGCAGGCTTGGTGGTCATCAGCTAATAGATGAGAAGTTTTTGCGATAAAATACGTTAAATGAATTCTGTTGGCGTGTTTGAATTTCACTGTTACTCAAAGTAGGCTGGATTGAGCTTCTGTTGGACATGTGTGGTTGGTACAATGAGAGCGTTGCTAGCATTCTCGTTAATCGTTATGCAATGTGTTGTTTTATTCAAAATTAAATATCACTTCGATTGTAGAATGGTTAGAATTTATCGTTCTTGGAAGCAGCAAATAAATATTTATGCATTTTAAACCTTACTAGTTCTAGTTCCCATGCATTCGTTTTACATGATTTTGAGCATGAGAGAATATGAATGTTCGTTCGAGTACATTGTTCGAAATTTCGCGCATGGGATATGAGTTTTACAAGATTTTTAATTCGATTAGCAAATTAAGAAAACATGTGTTCTCAACAAAATACGATTCTATATCACGCATATATTTTGTTTTGGTACGTTTGTTCGGATGCCTCGTAATGGTCTGCTATGCTGCCGCGGAATGTTGCTGCAGTATTTCCGTTCTAGCTTGAAAATGCAACTTAGTGTGGTGCGTGTGTGTGTCTGTGTGAGTAATGCAGACCATAAAGTGTATGCTCGATATGCAAAAATTATACTGCAACCTTAACCGACAGATAATAATTGCATTCGAAAATAGGACAGTACGCGACCGCTGGCCCAGTGATGCATGCAATGCACGTCCATCCAGTCGTGGCACTGCGATGAGTGTGTGATTGTGTGAAAAAGAGAACACCGAAGAGGGTTTTCAAGTCAGGGGGATAAGAAAAATTAGAATGGCACTTCAAGAGCACTGGTATGGGTGTATTTGTACGTGTGTGTGTGTGCATATGTTTGTATTTCCATGCCAAACAGGCACTAAGCAATGTTGGATAGGTGAAATGATGTTTTCATGGGTGGAATATGCTTGCACCACTGTTCGCGTTCCAACGTGCCAGCGTCGGCGGAAAAACTGTCCGGAACAATGGGATAGAGAATTGGAGCGACCGTGCAGTGGCACGATACTACCATGCCTCGGTAAACAAATGCATCCGGATGCAGAACGTATGGCTTCATTCCATTGAATTAATGTGCCATTGTGTGCTGGAGTTTTTCGGAGTACGCGCGATGGTGGCCGGTACGCTGAACGCGGGATGGGTTGGATCAATCACGCGGGAGATACGGTTCGGTGGTTGGCAAGCTTGCTTGCTACCGTACGCTAGCTGCGACGATTTGTTCTTCCGCTAGCGCCGAGCGATGTCTTTGGGCGGGGTGTGATGTGTAATTTTTTAGTATGCAAATGCATTTCTGCAATGTGAGTCAGTTATCGTCAAGTGGAAGTGGCTGACGTGTGCCGTCAGCGATTAAATCGGAACCGGGAAAACACGTAATCTAGTAGTGGCATTGTTTGCTACACGTTAAGAATGGACCAATGGGATGCAAGTGGGGGTGTTGTAGTTAATCTACGCTGCAGGAAATATGATACACAAGAGAAGTGTTTCAAGGAAGGGTGAGATTGTAAACCACTCCAATTGCATTTGAATATGGATGAATGAGCGTGTAACAAAATAGCTCATTTTGTGCGAGTAGCTTACTGGACATTTAATAGCTACTTCAACAAACTTATTTCGTGCAATGAAGAGATATTGGTTAGTTTTCGGTGAAATTGTTTGTTCTCTTTTTGACCTTAACATTTAAGCAATCACCGAATACCGGTGATACATACGAAGTCGGTGCGTATAAAAAAAATACTGATCAGCAGATTTAATCTTTTATGCAGTAATCTTGGCGGTTTTAAAATTAGCCCTCTGTTTTTCGACTATTTATGCATTATCAGCTGCAAAAACTTATCTGCGAATTATAAAGCACATTATTTTTACGACCGTACATCTTCGTGAATTTAAAGTTAAACACAACAATTATTCATGACTTATAAAAATGAAATTATTCGGTATGAAATAATAAGCCCTTCAAGCTATTCGGTGCGATACTCAGCCAAAAATGTTACAGATTATTTTTTACTACCAGATTATTTTCGTTTAAGAAAACCGGTGCCATTATCTTTACGCTACCTGGTCGATCAATGTAAATTCTATGTTCATTATAAAGTAAAATAAAATAAAATAATAACACAAAATCTGCGTAAAAAATCAACATTGAAAAAGTGATACTTTAATTGTTTCAAATATATTGCACACAATTTCAAAGCTATTGTTGATACTATTGCGGTACTGAACGCAAAACATCATGGAAAAGAAAATTTGAATTGAACAATAAACAATCCAGTAAAGCCATGCCTTAACTTAATCACTCACCTGTAGTGATTCAGTCATAAAATATCTACAGGAAACGATATCAATTTATCTTCTTCATAACCCAGTTCGGTAGGTATCGTAAGATAATAAGATGATAAGATAATTGAGGACAATAGCTACCCTAAATGATGTGGATTCCCTGTGCATCGACATGCCGCAATGACGGATAGGGCAAGTTGAACTGTTTGGTTAGCGCTGCTGTATGATTAAACGATTACAATCGAAGCCAACAATCACACTATCATGCACTTTAATTCACTTCCCTGCCTCGCGCCGTTACACGTGCGAACGAAAGCGATGGCAAGTGACAGAGCGCAAAAAAGTGTTCCACTGTGAAAAGCACGCTTACCTGCACAGCGATGCCTCGTTTTGGTAAAAACTCACAAAAGTAGCATCAGCTTACATCGAAACGACCTTTAGGAATTAGTGAATGTTGCGTGAGCTCTTTACCCCTCTCGCTCTATTCATGCTTGTATTCGTTCTTTGTAACATGCATGCGGCTTCAACTTGAATAGCTAGCCATTCCGAACGACGCAAACCATTGCAAACCGACGCAAACCGTACATCATTGAAAGGGGGTTTGAAGTGCACAGATGCCATCGTGCATGTACCGGCGTTGGTAATTGCACAGCGATGCACATGACACCTGCACGCCAATTCGTAATTGCATCCGGACGGAAAGCACTAAAAACCGGTCCGAACTGAAAGGATGGTGAGGGTGGAAAGTTCATCACAACCATGATGGGAAGGTGATTGACAATGCGTATAGAATTGAATAGTTAAACAGGTCAGCTTAATTAGGCTTTAACGTGCTTAACAAACCGAATTCGGGGAAACGTGTCGAGTTTAGCTTCCATAAGCAGCTTTTTGTAATTAGCTGAAATTTTGCAGTCGTAGGTCGAAACATGTGAAAAAGTGATTTCCGACGAAGCGAACCATGCCAGGGACATTCATTACGAAAGCGATGAAGTTGATCCTGTTGGTGCATCCTTCAGAACCATTTGCCCATGCTGGTGAGAAGGATCGTGCCTTGAGATTGATGCAAAAACAGTCAACCGACTGTCGATTGCCGTGCTTTGAGGCAAGCATTTTCCATCTTCCGCTGGTGCACGCTGCTCGGTAGGTTAGGGTTTTACTGCAAGTTCTCACGCAAACATGGACGTGTAATGTTGGTTCCGAGCTTTAGGCGGTTGTTTATTTTTTGCCCTTTCCACGCAACGTTCTGCAGCAGCAATGAAACGTCCTCCGATGGTACGGTGCGGTTGTCACACCATAATTGTTAGTTTTCCATCGACCCACTTCGGCTCAAAGGTAAAGTGTTTCCGGTTTTGTTCGACACACACTGCACGGCTACCGTCCGGCAGCATTCGCTGCCACGGAATGTTGTTATTGCTCGCGTACGGCCGGCAATGCAATGTACATGGTAATGCTGCATTCCAGCATTTCCGCACAGCCTTCCGGCGGTGGCGCATCCTTTCCCGGGCGGTAAAGATCGCACGGCCAAGGTTCAACGACCAAACCAACCACATCCTGGCGCAAACGCAGTGTTGATGCATATTTGAAAAACTAGCTCGTGCATATTCGGTAATTTCACGGAACCACCAGCTTTCCCCCGAATCGGGTTACGCTTGGTGGCGATGTGTTTGGCAATGGAAGCGGGAAGCGAGTGAACGATGGGGCACAAAAACGGGTGGTACTTCAGAGTGCTTTTCGGAGCGATGGTGTAATTAAGGATGCATTAAAGTGGCATCGTATGCATTCGAGGCGGGTTAAAACGAAAGCGGCATTTGCGCTAGTTTGGCCAACGAGCCTACGGATGGATGTAGCAACCCATCGGTTCGGTTTAATGTTCGAGGTGGGTCAAAATGTACTCCAAAAATTGTTCGCATTCTATCGGATCATCGAAAGCGCAAAGCATGCAACGACACATACTCCAGGTGTAGTTTCCGTTCGCAATGGGCATCGGAAACTTTCGCTTTAGCGCCCTCGTTAGCCGTGTGATGCGGATCGTTTGGATTGGTTTGATTACGATCGAAAGGTTTCGAACGGAGCGTTAAGTAGGTCGGCAGCTGAGGCGAATTCTGTTGGGTGTGTAGCAAAGTTTACAAACAACAGGCGGCTTTTGATTAGGGCGGCTGAATGTACGTAGTTTGAGTGCTAATTGAACGCAAATATGTCTGCAATAAGGTAAGACAGTGCAAACAAATTTTATTTATAACATATTTGAACGAACGTATTGGAAATAGTTTAAATATGTGTTGCACTTTTCATTATTGTAATCATTAGTAATCTCTTCATTTCAGAGTTTATAGTGTTTCTTGTCGATTGAGTGAAATTTTAATGTATGATCGACCTGTTTTTATGTAATGATGAAAAGATAAAACATTTTATTTTTGCTATAACTTTACACTCCCAGCGTTAAAGACTTTTTTGTCATATTTTTCCAAATTCTATTTTAAAGTTAATAGTTTGGAAAATTTATTTAAATCTTAGTACTATTTTGTGGATTTTTTTTTTGACACTATTCTGCTATAAATGATATCATTTGAAAAGCCAAACCTTAGTTAAGGTCGCTGTTCTTATTAAAAATGAATTCTGACTACCCATCAGATTTAACTCACATGAATAATATTGAAAAACAGATTCCTATCAGTTATTTTCATATACCATTTCTCGACTTCTTAGTTCATTTTTAGGGTCATCTTCGATGTATCTGAATTTTCTTCCGTCGTGTTGTGTGTCACAATAAACATGTTAGCAAGTTATTTGTGTGGAAAATTGTGATAAGATAGGATTTCGAATATTGCTTACAAAATGCCAGTTTGCTGGCGGCATCTCTTATCCGTCTGCAACAAGCTACTTGCTAGCATCAACAAGGAGAAAAAAAGATGAAAAAAATCGCACGAAATGGTCATGCGAAGGGAACCGAAAGGGGGATGAAAACTCAATGGACAAAAGTCTTAAACCCTTTTCTACCTTTTCGCTTCCGACTTCCCAGGCATTCAGCCCGTCGGGGGATTTTGTCCGGGAAAGGTCGGAGTCAGTTAAAAAAATTTTTTGAAAAAGTTTTCTTACCAACTTTTATCTCGCACATTGCATCGCTAGAAATACGGTGACAGCAATCGATGGTATTTGGCGCATTTTTCAGTGAAAATATGAGAAGTGAGAAGTTCCGCCACCGGTTCCCATTCAATGCCATCAGGGCGTTCGTTCTTTGCTACTCCCTTCGGTCGCAGCTCCCGTCGACGCCAATTCCAGTTAGGCCTATTGAGACCGATAAGCGAGTGGGGAAAATAAGCAATGCAAAGCGCAAAAAGGGGTTTACTTTTCATTTCGGCACCACCCGTTCTCCGGTACGGTCCGTGGCAGCAAATGGCAGACAGCGGTGGGTTTTTGCAAATGATTGCTTTGAAGGTGAAATGCTCCGTCACAGTCGTAATGACTATCGGAACGAGGGTGATGAGATGAGACTCGATCAGGTAGTTCCCATTTTTTGATAAGAACGTACGGAAAAAGGTACTTTTGCTTTCGCTGCTAGGACGTGCGCTTTTTTCATTTCGTAGCGGATAAAGGATGCTTTACAATTTGTCATCTGGAGCAGAAAATTCCATTCAACAGTCTGACGACGTTTTTTTCCGGGAATGCGATAGTCGATTATTTTCACAGGACGTTCCTCCATACCGTCGTTTGAGAGATTTACACTGTATCCCGGATCAATAATGCAAAAGTAGGGTAACATTCTTTTGAACTTACGTTTCTGT
>JXXA01015832.1:0-19678 GCA_000956255.1 Anopheles punctulatus
ACACAGGCCACCTCAAAAGCATGCCGGAAATACCATCTCACCTGACTGCCGGAATAGATTGCTTATTCGATACATGTAAAACTAACAAAACATAAAAAAGGACACAAACCGAAACGAACGCAGATTCGGTAGACTTTCATCACACCGAACGCCCGGAAACCGAATGTGCATGCAAATTGCCAGCGAAAATGTCGCTTTTGAATTCCTCGAAACGTGGTTTTTGAATAACAGAAGCGATTACTATTCCGCACTCATTATAAATACGTGCCGTTCGTGAGTTTAAGTCTAGCACCTCATCAAGCTTCATTCCGCTCTCATATGAGCTAAGCGCTGTACTGGAAACACATTTACACTAAGGATTAATTATCGAAAATAAATTAGAACTAATTGTTTCTAGATTTGTTATGAAAATAATGAATATAATAGTAATTTAACATCGCAATAGCTTCCTAAAGTATCGTATGAAAAACATTTTTTTCGTACATTCCTACGGCTCGTTCGTGTAAGACTGTTTATTTGTGATTTATTTCATCCGATCTGTGCAAACGTATTAATCATGTCAATTAGCAGCAACGATTACTTCACGATTAATTTAATTAAATAACAACTCATGTCTACACAATATTAGGCTATATAAGAGACTATATACTATGTATATAAAATTTAACCATCAAGCTAGAGCTCAACAAAAATTCTAGCTAGAGCTCAACATACAGTCTCTCACACGTCTCTGATTATTTGAACCTTTTAAAAGCCGATTTAGAACTGTTATTTTGGTACTGTTTTTAGCTAAATCAAAAATTTATTCGATGTACTTGAATGTAGTTTAAAATAAATTTATTCTATTAGTTGTGTAAAAGTACATAAGTTTTGCAAAACGGGACAAGTTTGGTAGAAATTGAGTACCTAACTCCTAACGTTTACGACATCATCAACGCTTCACAGCAATTTAATATGAAGGCATTTCCTAAATGAACCGAAAACCCCCGTCGGCAGCTCCTTTAACGTAAACAATCGCGCAGTACACGTTACTGATCAACAACGCAAACAAAACCGATCTCATCAGACGCTGCCATGTCATCCCATCAAATAGATAATTTTCACTTAACGCGTAGCCGGAAGCGAGCCTTGTTTGCACGAAAGCTATCCATACCGGATCTTTAAAGCCGTGAGGTTATGCAAACGATAACCCGCCCTGCGCCATGCTCATGCGCGCACCTGATGCCTGCACGTGAGGTACGTGGGTACGTGCAAGATTTAGACGACCTCGCGGGCGGACCGTCTCGTTGAGATTCAGGTGAACACATGTGCACGCACCGTTTGTTGTTGTTTATCGCCGAAAAACACGTCAGCACTAAACGCACGCCCCCCTACGCGTAACCGATGCCGATGCCAAACCAAAACCACCCGATGGGAGATTTCCAGCCCCAACCCACATTACACTTCGGGGGTGCATATCGATTAGGCCGACTAAATCGGGCCACTGTTTGGGATGATGTGATTGGTTCGCCGGAAACTTCACCAGCAGCCCACTCCACCAAGCGGCACGGTGGCCAAAAATGATCAACGAGATGCGTTTCCGTTATTCAGCGAACTCCCGCCGCTGGGGAAAAGCCGCTGCGTACGTGCCCTGAATGGCTTTCGTGGTCTACTGGTGCGTGGGAAAACTCGCTCACGCGAAGGAAAACCATTTCGGGGCGGGGGTTTTCGGCGCTATGCGAGGAGCGAAAAATGCTCCCTTTCCCTTTCCAACTGTTGTCAAAGTTTCCTTCCGCCCGCTCCGAACGCCGTTAAAGAATGGACCGTGTCATTGCGAGCGAATAAAAAGGCCCATCAAGGACACCTTTACTCTTTCCGGCAACCGGCCAGCCGGTTTCGTAACGGCTTTGGGAGAACACGCTCCCCTGGCTCACTTAAAGCGACGTCGAACGACTTTATAAAATTAGATGTGAAATCCTAAACAAACAGCATCAACCCACCCTCCCTCTTCGAGCCGAATACAGGGTTCCATGGGTTTCGGGGGGTGGAGGGGGGAGACGATTTTGATTTTCTTGCTCGACCCGTTTCGTCGGCATCCGCCTAACATCCGGGGACCCGAAGACAACCGCTGAAGGGAGCACATCTCTGATTTACATATCGTTAAGATTGAATCAATATTCCCCGGGTGTAAACAGCGCCAACGACCGTCAATATCCGGCTGGGCTGGTGATGGTGGAGGGCAATACCGGATTTTGGATCGGATCGAACAGGTTCGGTGTTTGGCCGTTTATCTTCCAGCCTTGCCAATACACTTGCGCGCACACACACACACACTCGCAACCATCGGACTACATGACCACGGGTAGGAAAGTGAACACCGTCAAGTAGCCGCCGGGGGTATCGGTTGAACGGGTCACGGTACGGTGCCTGCTTCACGTTCTCTTTCCCTGCCCTCCCCTACCCCTTCTCGCACACGGTTCGTTCGACAGATTGTGTTATACTTTATCATTAGAACAGTCAGTTCCGGCGTCCGGGAGGAGTTTAAATAGGATGCGTATTTACCAGGAACAATGGGTTTGGATCGGTAACGAAAAAAAAAAACCATTCACGGGCAGGCTCACAAAACGCGACCCTCCAGCGCTTTGTTAAAGCGTCTTTTGTATTGTGTACCTACACCGTAAGCACAGCTTCGCACGGCAAAATAGTGAAGAATGTTATGTGTAATTGAATTTTGTCCGAAATTCCTCCGCGTACCGGTTGGGAGGATAATCATTTCCACGACAACTGGATCTGGAGCTGCCAGTGGTCTCTTTGGTTATAAGTAGATTATAGATGCAGGGATAGAAAGAAAGTATTCTCCATTTAAGTGACCCATGATGCGAACTACTGGATGATGCGGGTCTGTCTGAAAATTTGTGAAACACGCAACACGACGCTGCCTTCCATCGTTCCACATTTTCATTCACCATGCAGAACAGAAGCTTTGGTTCAATCTGTCAGAATTCTACTGATTTTTCATGAAAGCAGGGACAAAAGGCACTGGTAATAAATTAAAGATAAGGATCAAAATTCTTCTGAAATCAATGTTTTTCATATACATTAAAATGTTCTACATAATCGTAAAAGTTCCCTGTGTTCTGCGAAAAAAATTCGACCTCATTGTCTTTGAATTTACCTTGATTTAATCATATCAACATCATGGTTTCCTTCTACAAGTGCTCAACAACGAATCGTAGCTTTCACAAACTTTATTTCAGTTAAGCACTGTAAGGCGATTTAACAATGAAATGCACGTTCGTGGCTATATTTTGCTCTGCCGAATTTGTGGTTTCAACTTCACAAACGGTAACGGTGTAAGTTAATATTCTATTTTTAAATCACGGTTAGAACCATGAAACATAAGTTGATACATACTCCACTATTGTTCGAAACTTTGAATAATTATGTAAAATAATAAAAAAATGTGATCATATGTTAATAATGGCTAAAAGATAAAGTTTTTTAGAATGTCTAATGATCTACCATCTTTTCTATTGAAATCATTAAGATAAGCAATTTTATATGGTTCAGAATCGTGTATCAACGATTTAGGATTTGATGTTTCTGAATAAAAAAAGTAAATGATTGCCATATGCCATATGACCCATTTGTAGCAGCACAATACTTCTCTCAACAAAAAATTAATAAATTAAAATACAAGACGTGAAGTGAAAACATTCGCATCCAAATACACTGGTATTGTAAAAATATACAGTTTTTCTCTATTATTGCATTTCAATTTACAACATTAGTTAGAAGTATGGAAAGCATTATGTAATATTGATAAACTTATTCAAGTAGTCCAGACATTTTTGTTACTCCTGACACAAAAACTTGCTACATAAAATAAAAAAAAAAACAACTCTTAATGTTCACGATGTATATACATTGGTAATGCGATAATCTTGCTCTTTAAGCTTGATTTTATACATATTCGTACAATCGTGCACTCTTACTCGCAGTGAAATCCATTTTATAGCGCCTTGAAAGGGGTTTTATAAAACGAAAAAATACCCCCTAACTTTATCAGGTCAACTATTAGGCAAAAGCGCGAAACGGAAAAAAACCCGGAACAAAATTCAAAGCTAAACACGAACAACCAAGTTGCAATCGGTGTTGACAGTTATTCGAAGCGTATAATGAGTCACTTCATTTCCGGCTTCGTGCTCCCATGTGACTCTCATCTGACAGGGTCGCGTCGAGTACGGTGGTTAGAAAAGCTGGCACCGTGTAGAGCGATCTTGTAAAAAAATTTGCGACAAAAATCAACAACCCGAACGGCGCAAACGGCGCGTCGACAGCGCCGGTTGAAGCGTGACAGCAAAGTTAATCCTCCGCCGCTTGACGCAGTTTGGCGCAAGAAGCATCGGGAAACAGTTTACGTGTCAGCTTGGCTCGACGGCGGTCCCGGTGCCAAGTGCAGGCAGGTTCTGAATTTAATGAACTCCACGCTGGCTATAATGAAGCGAAAAAGTTTGAACCAAAAAAAAAAACAACTCGCAACCTCTCAAATCAACGCCATCAAGACCGGAAACTAGCTCTCGACTCGGCCACGACTTTCTAGCCAGTGATGGACAAAGCGCTACGCGAAAGTTATCTTTTAACTGCACAACAACTGGCACAGGGTCTCTCGGGTATAAGATATCAACAGAGAGAAAGAGAGCCCAAACAGAACAAAACAAATCCTGACATGATGGTAAACTTTGTTGAAAAAAAAAATCCCTGCGACATCCAACGGATGTGACACGCGGCATGGTCGCCGAGGGAAAAACTTCAAAACATCGGCGAACAAAAACTCGGGTTTGAAATCTTTCAAGATGTTCTGGCGATAAGCACAACTTTCAATTGAATCCCTTCGATTGTCGTTTCGTCATTCCACGCCCGTAAACACGTGTAATCTCTTTCGCGCAGCAACAACAGCACTCGAAACGGCTCGAAAAACACACTACATCGTAAACATAACGTTGTCTTGTCAATATATAATCAATACTTATCTTTGTGAAACAACTAATTTATCGTCGTCCGCCACATATTTATGCCAATAATTTATAACGATTGTACCTTCATTGCAACTGGTCAGTCATTTATGTATTTACCTATTTATATGTTACTCATCATTCCAATAATAATCATTGATTTCTCAAAAACATCATCAACTTTGAATATAAATGTCAGAAAAGACTATTTGGTTTGACATCTTGAAGTTAGAAACGTTCTATTGAGGTTTCAAATTCGATGAACGTTTGGTGCCACGTGTTTTAACACCAAGTATTGATATTTTTGATTAATAAAAACATGGTTCTGATAATTAGTAAATAAGATTTAAAAACAAGTCAAGAGAATGAGACCGTTGGTTTTCCGATCTTTCATCACGTGCAACTTCTAAACGACTAACCGTGAGCTCTCTTTCGGGACCAGCATATCTGCAGAAGACGAAAATGCTAGACATCGGTCATCATACACCCGTCAACAGGATCGTTGTACCATGGGATGCTACGCCCAGGACCTATGATTTTTATGGAAAATAATACTCCTGATTCCAAAGCTAAATCAATTGGAACAGCATCATTCAGAGGTTCGGCCAGCTCTTCTTCATCCACTGTAAGAAGAATGAATCTGCACAAGTTCGAATGTGGGATAGATCTGGATGTGTTTCATGTGCCCCTTCAACAGCTAGTCTTACCAAGCTAGCAATGGGGGTCTAGATCTACAAATGGCATCTATATCTATACATCTATCTCCATAAGTGCAGCGAATGAATGACCGCAACGAATCCTGCCATAAATTGGCCAATAGTGCGGACGACAATGGCAGTCAATGTTTGTCGTCGAAACAGAGAGAGATACTCTATCTGCTTGTCAATAATAATATTCAATAAGGTGAACATATGTACAGCATGGGACGTTTATCGTCGGGAACATGTTCGGTAACGATCGCTTTCTTTCAGTACTTCTGCTCCAGATTCCAATATCGCTTACATGCATTAGTGAAAAATCCAGAAGTAGTTTGCTAGGCCAAACATAATTTAATCGAGCACTGGAAAGATAGAGTACCTTTCCGAGGAAACCGATCGATGCATTTGCAAATGACAAAATGATCACGTTCTTTCACTAGCTTGCTAGCCTGACGTTTAAATACTCTATCGTTTAAATTATATGTTAATCACTAAACTATTATTTTTATTTGTTTTTTATTATTTGTAACATATTTAACTAATTTATAACATATTTAACGTAGTCGATTTCAAACTCGAGAAGCATAATCTAGAGTCGTAAAAGGTGCTGATTTGCTGATAATTTTTATTTATGAATGCAAATTTCATTTACATTAAGATCAGTATGTTATGTATGAAAAAATGCTTCAAACTCTCATATATAGCTTAAAAAATGCCTAGAGCGAAGTTCTTCAGTTCTTTAGATACCTGCTAAAAGACTCAACTGCGTAACTGCTATAAAATATTCATAAAATTACACCACCATCCAGTTCAGTCGCCAGCATCATGCAAAGAAAATGCACTGGCACTGTTTTCCTCATGCCATAAGTTTTGGAAAGTTCATCAAACTCAAACACACACAAAAACGGTAAAGAAAACTAGCGAACAAGAAAATGGGGGCGCATCCTTTATGCGCGCATGAGTTTTTATTTACTTTACTTGCACTCGTCTTTCTTCAGTCGTCCATCTTGAGTATTGTTGATTTGAAATTAGTTTCTTTTACTCTTTTAAACTTTATACTTTCCCATTCTATCGTTTCAGGAGCCAGAAACTAGCATTTAAGTAGCGTCCGGAACGAAACGAAGCTGCATCACACAAATGTACACAAACAATTCACATAAAAAAAACGCGAAATGCTGCTAAACGAAGCTAGCGAAGAATTGTCCAAAAAAGGTTTTCGATGTATTAAACAGTCGTGAAGGTGAAGCGTTGCTGGGCGCATTTTTTTTCTACAGAACTTTTAACATTTTTAACGCTGCTCCGTCCGCCTTTCTCTCGGATCTGTTCAAATTTATTTGTACCCTAGGTTGTTATCTCTTTGCAACATTTCAGTCGCTTTTGGCTCGGCAGCTAGTGTTTGATAAATTCGTTACTTTTTTAATCACTGCAGGAAAAGAACAAAAAAACACAGCAAATTACTTCCCGGACGTCGTTCTAATCGTTCCGAAAAGATTTCGAACGCACAGGGGGAGCAGCAGGATGGGCGCTTTCAATATGATGGGCTAGCGATTTTATTTTATCACAAACATGTGTCATTCAATACAGGTTTAGCATGGGATTGAAGTCTATTTTCGAACGCAAAGTTTATTATCTAACTCAGTACAATAAAATTAGAAATGCCAACGAAAGGAGGAAAGTCAGGTAGTGGGGGATCAGAATGCCTTTTTATTGTCAAAAAAGAAGGTTTTGAAAAGCGACAATCGAGGAGTTATGGTCAAAAGTTGATGAGATCTTGTTGAAGACAGACAAGGAATGGATTAATAGAGCTATACGCCTAAGTGGAACGCATACACACACAGTGCGCCTTAGAAGAACGGACAGAAAGGAGACAAAATCTAAGGGATGGGATTTGGGAAGGAACATACTAGTGAACACGGAACAGGTGAGATATTTTATGCAAGAAAAAGTTTCAATTGTGGTTCATTTGTTTTCAACGAAACAATTGTGTTTCATTTGTTTTCATTTGTTTTCAAAGTATTGTAACTGAAACTGATCAGGATTTTATCTCAGTCTTTGATCATCTGATTAGCGGCTGTAATTACCACATAATGCATAGAGTTGTTCCACCTACTAATAAGTTGTGCTACTTTTGTTCCTCTTTTTTCATACTTAAAACACCCTCCTCTTAATCCATACAAATATTTCAGCCGTTACACATTGATTCAACAAAAATCGCATAAATGCATTCATTTAAATGGCGCTGTTGTGATTCCTTCAAATATTTTACAGATCAAGACAATGGCTCAAATGGCAGATCAAAGAAATGACATGTGAATACAATACGTTGTCACTTCTTGTTTCCAATCATTTTTAATACTCTTTTTAAAATAATGATTGATCGCTCGCCGAACGCAGCCTTAGCACGATTTATCGACACCGTAGGCTAAATGAAAGCGTAAAGTCTTATAATACTCTTGCTTCTGGCAGCGTTTTTGCAGAGGACCGATACTTGCTATGTTAAAGTTTATCTCCTGCTTCATCGTCAGTAGTTTCGCAAAACAAGCGTTTCTTTCGTGCCACAGCTTTTGATCGCCCAAGCCCTAACTGACACAGTTAAAACAGATTGTAATTTACTTAAATTGCTATCGTTCAACCTCTGCGGCGAAACGACGACACTCTTTACGCCGTGATTTATCATTGCACGTTCGGTGTAAAGTTGATCAGATCCATCCATTACCCCGCGGGTCTTCGTCATCGCGTCGTTCACCGACAGGCGATTCGATTTCAAAGGAGCATTGTGTGAAAAACGACCCATGCTCTTGTTTCCCGCACGATCAACGGTTTCAAAGACACGGTCGGATTTATCACGGCGAACTCCAGTCGATTTACCCGAATCGCAAAAAGTTAAATTACACGAAGAAATCTAATTTCTAAACTTCTCCTACCTACCGAAAATCGATGAGCACGCGATTAACTTTTCGTGATAACTTTAAAATAATCCATCTTCGTCGGAACGTCCGAATTTTCGGGCAGGTTGCTGTAAACGAATCGCAGCTAAATACAGTGTACCCTTTCGGCATGTCATTTTAACTTTTGATGCCATCAAGTACCTGTGAATGATGGTGTCATTTCGCTTCACTGTCATAGAGACACACAATGTATTTGTTACTTTTTTCCATATGATTTTATTTTCCGAATAAGTCATTTGCTCCATGTCTTTTTCATCTAACCAATCTTGAATCGAGATAACTAATGATCTTTTTAAATGAAATTCTCCCCGAAGACAGCTTGGTAAGAATTTAATTTTCATGTAGCCTTGGGAAGCCAATAACCAACGAACGAAAGAACCAAAGGTGCCACAAAAACGCAATTGATATTTTGAATATATGTAAATAAATTTCGGGCAGTAAGATCTATTTAATTAATCTCACTTTCAACTAAATTTCGTCTAGCCTAGTTCTACTCTTCCCATCTTCGAAAAATAGCCTTAAAATACATTCGATCCGCAGCTCAGATTAATCATTAGATGGGCATGAAATATATTTACAATACGAATGAAATATTCCAATCGAAGCTAACGCAAATGATTAAATTTACCTCGTTGAAACAAACGAGAAAACGTGTCTGCTTAGCTGTTCCTATCCAATCTGTTATCTATGCACGAAAATAAATCGCTTCTCAAAAGATTGCACAACGAAATAAATGCGCGCTTCGATGCTGAATCACTCAAACATACTACCGACATTTATCTTTAGTACGTTGAGCACCCTCTACGCACCAACACAATATATTTTCATTGTCTACAATACTGAGAATCCGTTACCAACTTTCTTACCACTCGCTGACAGCTCATCGCCGGTATCATTTGCCTGGTTGATTTGTGTCTATAAAATCTTTTTACAAATACCTATGCGTACGCAACAACGCCCAGCGTCGCTAATTTGTTGCTAGTCGTTCGTACTCGGATCGTAGTATGTCGTCAAATTACATGCCTTATTACAATAAGAAATGGAAGCATGGAAACGAATAATGTCGAAGGAGTAAACAACGTAGCGGACGTGGAGGTATTTATCAAATCACCAGAATAAATTTAATCCTCGATAAAAAAAAATATAAAAAAACAACCAAACGAAACAATTTGCCCACCGGTTTCGGGCACTGCTTCTTCAAAAGCCGTTGACGTAAAGCACACGCGGTGCAGAACGAGCCTAGAAAATAGTAAAAAAAAGTAACATCATAGCATTTTCATTCCACTCCCTTGGCAAGATATTTTCGTCCGTACACAAACTATTAAGCGAAAATCAACCTCATTTTTTTCCGCTTTTGCACGGACCCCTTTCGGTGCCGAAATATAGTCTAACCCGTTCATTTCACCCGAAAAATTCTAAATGTACAACCCAACAGAACATGAAAGAACACTCGACCGATCGAATCATTTGGCAGCGAACGAAAGATTCTCGCCTTTTTTTAACGATCTCCCCCGAACACCCCTGCTGTTTCCCGCTTAGGGTAGCCCATTTTTCCACCTAATCACGTTGATTAGCACAAACTTTCCAGGCGAGGTGTCGGAATCCCGAAACCTCGACCAATTCCAAACGAAACAATCCGCCTTTGAGCTGAACTCGTTCAAGCTGGTTTGGAAAAGCGCAGAGCAAAGGCAATCGGCCCTGCCGAATGGAGCCGGGGTTCGGTAAAGCCGCCGTTGATAAATGGCAAGTTTCTTAAAGTTTCGATACCACTTGCCGAGGCAATCAAGGAAATTGACTAAAGCTCTCCTTTATCACCCGCGCATTTTCCAACCCACGGCTCGTCGGGTTCCGGTCACGCTGCCTAGGCTAGTGGTAGAACGAAACCAACGAAAGGAAAACGATACGATACGGCAAAAAGCAAAACAAAGAGAGAAACAAATCTTCACCAGCACACGCCAAGGTGAATGGAAAACGATTTTCTAAACTTTTCCCAACATCATTCCCCGGGACCACGCCGATGAAAGCGCCCACGATCGCTTGCACGATACGAAAACGACGTATTTATCACCTTCAGCTGGCTAGACCGTAGTCCGAGCCGAACCATTCGGCTGAACTCGTCCACCGACTCTTCCGCTTCCTCAAGATTATTTTCAACCTGGGAGGATTTTTTTCTGCCCACAGGCGCAAGGGGTTGAAGCGGAAAGAAGGCTCAGAAGAAAATGAACAAAAAAAAACACTACACAATCCATACCCGTCGTTGTTTGTTTTAACTCTGTGCGAGGTTTTCTCATTCTTTTATTTTTGCTTCGTTTTACAAATCCTTCCGTCGAACGATAGGGTATCCTCCTTGCGAAAAACCACGAGATCGTGCTTTCTGCTGCATCTCGTGCACTGTCCTCGGTGAATTTCTTCCGCGCTCGGGGGCAAAGGAGACCAACCAACTCCCTCTTCATCACGCCCGTAAAGCTAGAGACGCTTACACAAAGCGGTACCTAATTACGCTTCATTAATTATTATTCAAAGCTTTTCGGTTTCTCATTTCCTGCAACGGTATTCGTTCTTTCCTCGAAGAAAACGAGTGAATTTGTGCGTCCAAAACGAAGTGGAAATGAATCCTCGCTAGTATGAGAGCACTCGTTGAGATATTAAAATTTGACGGGGATTCGACGGTATATCATCAAATGTTATTATGCTGCACAAAAACTATGCTTCTGTGTGAGCGATAGCAAAACAGATTGTTCAAAGCAGTAGGGAACTAATGTTTCCAATAGTCATTTGGACAATACATAAGGAGCTTTAGTATGGCAGGAACTAAAGGCATTTTTTTAGTTCCTGCCATACCGTGCTGAACTGGTTGAAGTTTTCACCTATTTTCAGTTTTGAAAACAATAAGTAACACATTTGAAAGCAATTTTTTTTTACATAAATGAACACAAACTTTCTCGTTCCAACTCTAAATCGGAAACAAAAGAATTCTTTGCACCAACATAAGCTCAAATCAACCAAATGGTCGAAACCGGTACAAAGCAAAACTTTTGGCAGCAGCGCGCTGCAGTGCCGTTGCGATTGCCCTTTTTGCTCGAATTTCTTCCGACTCGCCACTACCCGAGCGCCACGGCAGTCCGAAATCAGTTTTCAAATCTCAAATCGAATTTCAAAATACAAGCTCAAAGCGTCGGCATCGAATTGCATTGGGCGGAATGGGCGTGAGGTGAAATCCAAGCGTGCCGTGTTCACTCTATTGCCGGAGAAAAACACTGCCGGGCAACTGCACCACAAACTTCCGGCCACAATGTTTCGGGCTGCAACTGGAAGAAAATTATTTGGCACCGGTTCAAGCAAATTATATTGACAGTATATTTTGGTCGATTATGGTATCGGACGCCTTCGTTTCCAATCAAAAAATCCTTCTAATATGTTCGAGCTGATAAGGAGATAAAAGAGTCGCTTGAACTATGCGACTTAGAGTTCAATTACTGGCGTGTGCTTTTCGATTATGTTTCGCTTATTATTAAATAGAACGAGTTCAGCCGTTTCATTGGATGGATATCATGAAACACTCATCTCTGCAGGGGATTTGTAAAAATCCTCAACAAAGACATTCGTTGTAAATATAATCAGCAACACCACCTGAATAAGTAGGACAGTGTTAAACAACTCTTGGGTAAATCACTCAAAGTATTTTCACTTATGTGCAGCAACTACAACAACAAAAAATCATGTGAATCAACACCGTAAAAATAAACATTTCCCAGCTCAAACATTCACTCGCTGTTAATGTACAGTACCATAAATTATCGACACTCCATTAGCGATATCGTTCCATTACCTTTAACCGACGGTAACGAGTGCACGGAGATCACCTTCCGCCATTTATCATCGACGATGGGTTTCAATTATACCGCTCCTAAGGTAACGGCACAAAGAAACCTCATTACTTCGTCCCATTTTCTGCTTTCCACATTCTTATTTCCACAACGGTTTTATTCAACGAATTGTATATTCATCAAAAGGTTCAAGAAAAAATAAATACTCCAAAATGTTAAATTTTCTAGAGCTACAAAGAACAAATACCATACCGAACCATAGCTTGCACACCTCTCAACATCACCTTTTGCAAGGATTTTTGTTTTTACCCTCCAATTTTTCAATTGCAAACCATTTCTTTTTTCAGTTTGCAATTTATTTCATCAATATATTTTAGAAAACTACTCGACATACAAAAATAACACTTTCAAAAAGAATTAATTAAAAAGCGTTTAGTCAGCTGGTTACAGCAAAAGGGTTCGTTCTTCAAATTTAGATTATGGTGAAAATAAGTTTACTTATTATTGCTGTAAAAGCAATAAAATTGGTTGAATTTCAAAACTTTTTGTTCAATTGAGCATTGGTTTCGCTCTAAATCTTCTTTTTATTTTTTCTAAACTATATAAAAAAGGAATGAGTGAGGAAATATTCATAAAAAACACAAAGAGGTAAAATCAAGCAGTACATCAGTACAAAAAAAGCTAACTATGGTGATAAAACTCCATCTAAAAACATAAGACAATCAAACTTGATTGTGTAGTAAGTACGCCAACGTGATTATCATCGGATCAACAGATCAAAGCGAGAAGATCTCTAAAACATAGTGACGAAATTAGTCATGCAATGTGTTAAAGTTATAAGCTTACTTTTATTATGCCAAAAACTATAAATTAAAGAGGATCTCTAAGACCATTTCTAACAGACTAAAATTGGATTGAAGCGTCACCTTCCATCGGTAACTACAATAATCACAGCAATAAGTGAGCAAAGCCATCCGATCGTCAGCAAGCACTTTTGAACAGCTAACACTTTGTAACCAACACATCGATGATACACCCGCTTTCAATAAGGTTTAGTTAGGAAACATTAGTTAAATTTATATCTTTTGCTCAAGTAGAAAACGTACGTTAAGCAGTTTTCGGTATTTTTTTTTATTCAAATTGTTTTGTTATATCCATTTATTATAGAAAAGAATATTCAAAAGTTTTTTCCTATTGATTTGACGGTTATTAATTCCTATTTGTGAGTAACAAATTAGCTACTTCTAAAAGTTATCTCTTTAAAAGTACCTCTACACACCTTAAAGTTTTTAACAGTTTTGACTGTTTATAATAGTCAGGTTTATATGCATACATCTTACAACTAGCTAAAAATATAGGTACCATCGACAGGTTAAAGTATTTCAATATCAATCGTTATTACCAAAATTGTGGATAATTTCATTAAATTGTTCATGTAGCTCAGGAAAGTGGAGATGATGAGTTTTGTGAACGTTATAATTGAGCAGCCATAATAAACGCCAGACAATTTACTCCGTACTTTTTAGATCGTGGGAATACCCACAGGAGCGATATATTCGGATAAAGGCAGTGGATGGCGTTTATACTTTTATACTTTTTTAATAGGAAAAGAATCGATTGGTTGATGACCATTAATGTGATCAGTATTTTATCGTTGATTATAAAAAGAGTCAAAAGTGAAGTAATCCATTGAATTCAATGATGTTTAAGCTGTAAGCGCTTAATCAAATTTGTGCAGTTTTGTAATTCTCACTTGAAAATTAAGAAAGAATAGTTTAAGACATTATTTAACAAATCGTAACCAACCTCACTACTTAGCATTTAGAACATATAATTGCCTTTTTCATGACATTTACTAAATGAGTTGATTTAAGAGATAACCAATAAATCATCTTTACTATAATCCTAGATGCTATAAAGCAAGAAGAATAAAAAATATCAATGAATTAAAAAAAAATTGTCGTAAGAGAAGTGCTTATGAATTTTATTCTGAAATTTGAATAAGTAACACAATCTACCAAAACCAACAAAAATAAATAAAAATCACGTTGTTGGTCAAAACAGGATTAAACATCCATTATGTAATTTACAGACAATTAGTTTACAATCACAGCTATCCACAAAAAAAAATGAGAAGGAAAGGCACAAATCTTCAAACAAAACCCAACGCTACACATATCAAGCATTGCTGAAAGCAATCCTTGCGACACAAATAAGATTTCGGCTCCGGAACCGGATAACCGTTTATTTTCCACAAAATTAGGTTCAACCCAATCCGGGACGAGACGAGCGTCTTCCATCATCGGGCCGCAACTTTGCTGCACACCGGATGTAATATCTCATCGTAAGGCCGTAGGATACGCCACAGAAAAGAATGCCTTTCTGCCAGAAAAAAAAAAACGTTACCCATGCCAAAGGAGAAGTCACGAAATGTCACCGGATGCGCTTATGCACTTCTTGACTTCTTTAGCCTCAAGCTATACTTTGAGCCAAAATGTTACCACCACAAAGTGCACAAGTGCCTTCAAACCCGCCCAAATGCTCTGCTCCCTCTACACATGCACGTATGCATGGGCGGGTATCCGCACACAGCCGCAACCCTTCAAGGCACAGCATGTATGCATGGGCGGGTAGCCGTACACAGCCGCAACCCTTCAAGGCACAGCGAGACTTCCCAATTCCAGGCGCTGATAATGCGATGACATATTCAACTCAAAACGAATTCGAAATGTATCTTGCCAGCATGGGAGACGGGCAAGCAAACGTAAAACACACCAACCGGAAACCAAAACCCATATCAACGTAGCGGGAACGGGAAATTGCTGCGATCGGGCTACATAAAGAAATGGCAAGCTGATTCTGTCCCGAAAACTATGCGGATGTTCATTCTGCGGCACGCTTTATTCAATTTCACTTCAGCTGTTTCACCTTTTTTCCTCAATCAGAACAAATATTTCATTCTATTCCCCACTCTGTCCCCGCAGGACATCCGAAAATCTGAATAGAAAATTCCTGCCCTTTGCTGTCTCCTGCATTCCACATCTGTGGCCAAAGGATCAAGCGGCTAGGTTCTGTCCGAAAACCACCAGGCACGTCCAGTGTGGGTCCAAGGATACCAAACCAACATACGCTGGCACAAGGTTACGCACAAGAAACGTTTTTCGTGTGCCACCTGTCGTTACGCTTTCGCTATGTTCTTTGTTTCCAATTCCAGTGGAAAGGGTTTTGTGTTCAAACGGCATTAAAAAAAAATCCTCCGTATCTGTCCCGGCATTGCAAAAGGGTGGTTTATTTGACTGCTATGTGTTGAATTCGTTTAAGTGCGTATTGGTGCACATCGCACAATCGTACCGTGGCATTCGGAATGCGATGATGAAGACAGGATGAAGTCTCCCAGAACGAAGACATCGTGCGCTGCTCGCCCGTGCAACAGGATGCCTCTATTGTGCACCGCCAGGCGCCAGGAAGGGAGACCCGAATTCGGAGGAAATGTGCGCATCCAAAGCTTCCAAAAGAACGAAGATCCCGTATGATGGATGAGTGTGCGAGTAAATGGACTTGAAGCGAATCCAGCGAGCCCGAGTGCAAATCGCTCTTCAGGTGAGTCTGTTTTATCTGCCGCATGCAATTGTGCATCCGTACGCAGGAATGCTGCGTCATGAAAAGCAGCTTCACAATGCAATAATAATGAGATTCTATTTGCTTCCTGACACTTTTCTTTTGTCGGAGACGTTCCCTCAGTCCCATGGCTACCGGCTTCACCCCGGGGCAGTCGTTACCATGGCATTCAAACTTGTCGCTACGTGCTCGGGACGAGCCGAACGTTTTAGACAGGACTCGCCAAGTCGCATCTGCTGAGTACTTTCTTGATGCCATTTCCATGCGATCTGTGTGCATGTTGTTGTTGCTCTGAAAGGGAATGGTATCTGGCCCGATTTGCATATCTTTTGTTTGTGAGATAAACTCCTTCGAGGTTCGCTGCCAACCTCCCAAAGCTAAACTAAACTAATGTTCTTCCCATCAAACATTAACCGCAATGGTCGCCACTTAATTGATGGTCCGTACATAAATTAAACTTCTCGTGCTTGTAAGTTTTCCATTCCATCTTGCATTCCCCGGAAGCAGGCATGGTTTGCCGGTGTTTCAGTGAATATTCTAGTGCGAAACTTTGTAAACACAAACGGAATAAGTGCCATAGACAATAAAATTACTCCTGAAATCCAATATCCAACAATCCGAGAAGTGTAATTACATTCAAAAAGCTAAAATTAAAAACTAATGGATGGTTTATGATTTTAAAACAAATATTTCAGAAATGAATTGCCATATAAATCGAATTAAATCCCGAATGCTTTTATGATCAGGTGTCTTAAATAAATGTTTTTAATTAACATGATCTCAATGTAGGAGATACGAGATCTGCTATACAAAAAGATGCTTGCAAAATAAAGCAAACTTGCTTTGGGATTGGTGGACTGTATATTTTACTTTATTCACTTGTAATTTATGCACCATTAGACACTAATTTACGATTGGGTAGAACAATTGATGATAAATTTTTGCTGAGCGGAAGAAATATTCCGCTTGGCGATAGTGCGCCAACCACAAGCTTAACTGTTAAAAATTTAATATGAACAAAATGTTAGTGAAGAAGCATAGAATAGAAAATAATTCATATATTCTCTAAACCTCACAGCAAAATGTGTAACCAACAAGAGCAATTCCAACCAAGATGAGCAAGTTTACTTATGAGATTAGTTTACTTATGAAGCTAATTAATCAAAAGACCATTAAACAAATATGTCCACTTAGAGCTTGCATTTTATACATCTTCGGCTATCTTATAAGAAGCGGTTTTTTTCTCATTCATCATCGCTTCCTCAATGAGCTAAACTATGCTCAATGTGCTAAGCTTTGCTATTGTACTTCCACAATTTATTAATAAATTCCGAACCAAGCATGAAATACTTTTACGATTTTTCTGAATACTACATGTATGCACACAAACACTATAGCAAACACACAAGCTCGTTTAATTGCATTTCGCTCCTGTTTTGTTTTTCGTTGTTAGGCAAGGTTTTCCAGGAACAAAGGAATTGCCTAGGTTACTGATATATTTGAACAGTGCAAACCACATCAAACATCCTTCCAAATAACTGATGCGCTGCACTAAAACCGGCTTTGCGGTCATGACATTCACCTGCATTTTATTGTGTGCATATTCACCAATTTATTCGGGCGTTAATAATCGAAACACCAAGACAATGTGTTTACGCTAGCAGGGATTGGACCATGCATGTCAAGATTAGTACCGAACAATGTCTGCAAGCAGAAAACGGCTAATTCCACGCTCACCATCGGCTCTGAGTTCTTGTGAAGTTGAAAAAAACGAAGCCACCAAGCAGGTCAGGTAAATTACGTTGCAAAAACGATAGTCCGCTAGCAGACAGTGGTAGGCCGAGATCCTACGAATAAGGCTATGTCTTCGGTATGTGTAAGGAAAAATGAGTGTGAATGAACTTTGCCCATCGCACCCAACCGACATGTGACGAACGAGCAGGGCAAAGATGGATCGCTGCTATTCAGCCCATTAATATTCCATAAGAGTAAGCTTCAGGCAAACGTAAATTAAGCCAGCGATTTTATTCTGCCACCATCAGAGCCCCGAATGTCGACAAACAGCACTGAAGAGTTCCCGGTCCGGCGGTTCCTGATGTTCCACCTGTGTCCTGCATCGTTTCGCACCCACCACATTGCCGAAACGCTTGAAAAGCTCACCAGATATGGCTTCTCCTCCTTTCTTAAGGTCTCTTTGCAAGTATGCGAACCGACCAGAGCGCTCCGTACGGTGTGGACTGTTAGCATAGCACTAGGCTGCAACTGATTAGGAGAAAAATCAGGACAACGGCAGTGCCAACAGCACAACAGCAGCCCGCTATGGGATCGAATGCCCGTACCAGCCTTTATACGGCAGCACAATGAAGCGCACAATGAATAGCTGAACATGCTTCGTTGACATGCAAAGATCCTGCCCCTACCACATCCCATTACCGCCATGCCAGCGAGATGAGCGCGACAACGTTACCTCCATCCAGGATGATATAAAAGATCATACAAAATATTCGCCCAGCAGCTTGCACTCCCGAAAAGCTTATTCAGGTATGGCGACAGCAGCAGCACCAGCAGCAGCATCACCATGAAAAGGCAAAAGAGTTTTCAACTCCAAAACGGAATTAAGCTACGACCTGTCCGACTCATCCCACTTCTTTCCATCTCTGGCCACCCGTCCCCGCGGGCCCTCGTTTCTTTTCATCATCAATCACATACACAACTACACGGAGGTGATCCAACTTACCGCAAAATTGGTACTACACCAACTCATTCCCCTCATTATGTGCCTATCCCATCCTCTACTCTACCCTACGCCACTCGCCACCGACAATGATGCAGTTGCAAAAGTTGTGTAAACTTCATCAAAGAACCTAAATTACTTACATTTACTTCGGCGCGCATACACCGCTTCGGTAAGCGTGTTCGGAGCGAACTTTTGTCAGCTACGGGATGCCTTCAAGGGGCTAACGTCTACGCTTGACTCCCGTGGCAGCACGAGCTAGGAAATGCCCTCCACGCTGGCTGCAGTTGGGTAGCCGTGCCTGTAAACACAATTGCCCTGCGTCCTGTCTGACAGTTTTGCTTCGCTTTTCGGTCGGTTCACTTCACTTTACATAGCAAACAGCACCTGTGCCCATAGCACAAAAGAAAGCCGTGGCAGTGGTGGAAATGGTCAGAATCATAATATTAATCAAGTATCCCAAACGGCCTACACGAGCTCAGAACGATTGCGTTCGAGATCGCAACACGTTCGCGCGACTATTATGCTCCTTCCAATGGGCAGTAAGCACGGCTGGGCTCTTGATGTTTGGTTACCCGTATTGTATGGGTTTGTTCAAGCTACGAGATTTTCGCTATGAGTAAGTCTCCATAGCGGAAGCTTTACATGTGTGGCATAGAATAGTTTTCATCTCTAAAGACATGACGAGGACAAAGAAAATATCGCTAATGAAGTTGATTCAGCCTCATAATATTGCGCCTCATAATCTGCAGGGAGCTACTGTGGAAAATAAAACAGCGTGTTTTTCACATTTCGAGATTTGAGAGCGGTGGAAAGTGCACATGAAACAATTTTCAAAGACGATAATTGAGAAGAATAA
>JXXA01015836.1:0-15479 GCA_000956255.1 Anopheles punctulatus
TTTTAAATGAAGTTGAAGCTGTCCATCTTTTCATCATAACCTCATCATCGTATCGTAGGTTGCGTATCCCTGCCGTATACCCGCTGACACGCAGAACAAATCCCATTTGCCAAGGATCGTTGAATAATGCGATTACTTCACCGGAAAATGAGTGTTTTTTTTTTGTGCGCGTGTGTTCGCTCTCCCTCGTAGGTTTTTACATGAAAATTACAACGCGATTCCCGGTTCCGCTTGGACGCCCGGAAGCTTATTTGCTCTTAATTACGATGATCGGCCAATAATTGAGCATCGCGAGCGAGGTTCGAGGCACCGAAATGTGCGTGGGGCGGAAAACGGAACAAGAAGAAGCCACTTTGTTACCTTTCGGTTTCGAAGGGCAGGATTAAGGTGGGTAAATATGTGCTTGTTCCAAACAAGGACCCGCGGGCGACGGTTGCTGCTGGTGGCTTTTATTTACCCACGCTCCGCCTGCCCATTGTAAGCTCATTTGAGCAAATGTTTTGAATGACAACCGCACAGTTACCGATGCTGGATTTTCGGTACGGGGTCTTTTTTTTTGTTTTTTTTTTGGCCGGGTTTCGATGAGATTTATTGAGATCCGAAATCAACGCGTTTTCCGCGTGTGCTTTCGTTCAATCGGGTTTCCGTTAATATCCCTCAACCAGCCGATCCTTTGTGTGGGACAGTCCTGACACACGGTCGCCGGGCCGGGCCGGGCCACACATCGGGCGGGTCAGACAAGGTGAACAATAATGGGATAATTTCCGGAACCTTCTTCGCCAACTCCCAAATGAACCGCAAAACGCAACAAAACCTATCGGGGGAGGCCTTTTTCCGGTGGCTGTTGTTGTTCCTGCTGCCGTCTGTCGCCGTGTGTCCGTTGATGAATGATTGATTGGATTCATCGTTTTGCTCCATTTCCGCTCCGCTGGAACCGCTGGCCGCCGGTCTTTTGATGTGCTCCTGCCTGCTCCCCGAGGCCACCGTCGTAAATCGGCTTCTTATGTCGCATCCCTCGTCACATCAACCAGCGCCCGATCGAAATCCCGGCAGGGTGTCCCTTCGGTCACATGAAAAATGACACATGGAACTTCATTTCCTTGATGGTTCGTTTCATTCCGTTTGTTCCGTGAAGGGCCACCCTGACCATACGTTCTTTTTTTTTTTGCTGTTGCAACGTGTCCCAAAGTGGGCGGCAATCCATGCTAATTTTTTATTTCCCACGTCACCGCACCTCATCCGCTCCCCGTTCCGACGGTGGGCCCTTTTGTTGAGGATTTCGATTTTCCCGCTCAATAGAGTTTGGTTTGTGGGTGGGCGCGGAACCTCATTCCCCCTCATCGACACACCTCCCGCACACTCATACATCACGTCGTCAAATGACGACGGTTCCGGTCCGGTTTTGCAGCCCTTTCCGTACGGGACAATGCTAATCAAGGTGACTTCCGGTCAACGGAGCCGCCCTGCTCTGGTTTCGCAGAACGGGCAGTCGTTACCGGGATGAATGTAACGTTCGGGAATGGGAAGCGACTGCCGTAGCGGAGTCGTCCGTGATGGTTCGGCACAGAATGATGGATTCCTAAGGGTGTGCTGAACTTGGCTCGAGTCAGACTCGTTGGCATAAGTTACAACACGCTTCCGCTAAGGAATTGACGGTACGTATGTTTCTTTCATGTCGAAGTTTCGGAGATTTTTTTTTTATACCGTACGTGTCATCAGCCGCGTGAAGAATCGGTTGCTTATCGGTTTCATTGTTGTGGAAAAATCTTTCTTCGACGGATTTGATTGTATTATGTTGGAGGAAAGCGTAGACGATTTAATCATTTTGTTTAGTTTTATGTTTAGCTTAGACACATAATTGTATTTTCAAACTAGAATATAGAGCATCTCAGAGTTTTGATTGCTACAAGAAGCTCAAATCAATAGTTTAGTAAAAATTAATAAATACGAATTGTTTTCCATAGATCAGATATTAAAGAAATGGATTTTTCTCCATATTTGCAAATTTTATAATAAAAAGTCTACAGAGATTAAAACGGAAAGGTCACCTTTAAAAATCTAATAAAATGGTTTTTGTTTTACTTATTTCTTTTTGTTGAATTAAAATAGAATATTTAAAGTTTTAAATAGAATTGAATATTTCTAAAAACTACTATTTTTATTTTTAAATACTTTTTCAGTAGCATTATTTGGAAAAATACACCATAATTTTTCGATATATTGGTTCAGTAGTTTTGGAAACACATTGAATCGTGTTAGGTTGTAATGGTGTAATGGTGTAAAGAGTATGAGAAGAATAAAAACAAGTTTTGGTAAGCAACAGTTTTGTGAGCAACAAATATAGTCGTAGTTGTAGTAGTAGAAGTTTTGTCGTTATAAAATGAAAAACTAATGGAAGCATCCACGATATACCATTTAAGTTTTCTGCCGTTCTGCAACGAGGTGATGTGTACCATTAGGAAAGTTAAGCGTTGTCGGAAGAGATCACGATGAAACAAGGAAAAATAAACCGACACAAACAAACTTTCTGCTCCGTTCCCAAACAACTCCTAATCGTGCACATGGTGTTCGAATTTCAAGTGCGATCGTACCGCATACATTCGCAAAACCCAAATGCACCGAAGTGCACCACATCCGCTCGCGATCCCTACAAGAGGAAAAACGGAGGGTACGGAATTGATAGGAAAAGTTTTTCTTTTCCCGCGGACACAAATAAAATGTACCGTGAGCTTCCGTTCGGCCCGCCGGGCGGAGAATCGGAGAAATTTCTATCAGTGTCACCGCGTGACAGATGAACCGGCATCGGAACGTGCGGCAACCAATAGTAAACCGATACAACTTCGCAACACGCAAAGTGCACCCAGCAGTGCGCAGGGGGCGGAGAAAACAGCAACCAGCACCAACAAAAAAGTAATCAGTGTTCCATCCTCCGAACCTTAGTTGCACTTATCGGTTTTGTGTGGTTGTAGGTGGTGGTGGTGGTGATGGTGCGTTGCGCTGCGTTTGCGGTGGCTCCGGGAAGGGCCCGTGAAGGACTGTCGAAGTGAAAAAAAAACTATTGACAATTCTTGCAGATGTCATTCGTCCGCCGCCCCAAACCGACCCACGACCCACGGCAATATGTTTCGCGGAAAACGTGCATCCACGATCATTGACAGTTTCGGATGCTGGGTTTTATTTTAACTTGCTGCCCGAGCGCCTGCAGTGCGGGAGTTGCCTTTCCCTAACGAGCCACAACCGGCGCAAAGCGTTCGCCCTTTTTGTGTGACGATGCGCGAGAATGCAGCGAGATTTTCCGGTTCGGAAATCCGTGTGACGGAAAGCGCCAGGCGTCCGAGAGAGGGGGAGAAGCGGAAGGAGGGCGCTTTTTCCGACGTGAAGAAGATTTTGCATTGCACGTGGCACCTTTTGCGTTTAGTTTGCACCCATGCTTTCCTTCCCTCCTCCCTTCTCCCCTTCCCGCAGTGTCTGTGCAGCTGTCAAGTGAAGATTTTCCAGCTTATTTCAGTTGATTTGGAATCACATTCAAGCGCGCTGACTGAGTCTGTATCCCTTCGTTCCTCTATTTTTTCTCTTTCTCTCTCTCTGCTTGCTGCGCTGGCTGATTTTCGGTACGGTGCAGTGAAACGAGTGCCCTGGAGAAACATTCCTGCAATAGTCCGCTTTGGAAATAGTGGTAGTGTAAGTGGTAGTAACTCGCTGGCAGGTGAATATCCCACAGTCGTAAAATCCACAACCGGGAGCTTATCCATCGCACCGGCCCGGTGCCCGGATCGGGGGTTGAGTGGGCTGGCAGTTGAAGATGGGTGTCTGTCGTCACAAAACCGAAAGCACAGTTGCAGTAGGGCGAATCCGGTCGGTAAGCCACGTTGGTGCATTTGATTGGTACCGTTCGCCCGTTGGTAGACGCTGCGTGTCCGTCGTTTGCAGACTTCCCGACAGCAATTAGTTCGAAGCGATCAAACATTTATCCGGTATAAGTTTCCGATAATCTGTACGGTAGTGTTCTGGCCGTTTCCGACGCAATGACAACCGTTTCGTGCATGCATTCGAATGTATCGGTTGGTCGGATTATTTTGGATATTAGTGTATGACACTACATCAATTAAGACGAAACAAAAAATATTGAAACGCAAACGTCATACTCGAAAGGTGCACAAAATTGATGGGAGGGTATTGTACAGTTTTTTTATTTCCTTGCTCTTTACGGATGTAATAATACTAGTAATGTATCTCATTAAACGAACCGAGTGTTAGGTGACAGATTATTACTTTAGAGGTATCAAAAATATCTATATTCGAAGACTTTTTAAAATTTTCATTGTTTAGATCTAAAAACTAGAATGGTCAGAAAGTATCTGATAAAGTTTGCGTCGGGATGAGAGTTTTAAAAAATACGCTGTCCTGTTGCTTTGTGCATAGTGTTGATAATTAAAAAGATAAACTTAAATTGCTCCTTTGCTCTACAGAAGATTTAAATTGATATTGATCGTAATTCCTTACAAATTCCTCATAAATTTAAATGGTTCTAAATTCATTTTCTAGTGTTTCTTTTACTGTCCAATTTGTCTAGATTTCTAATCGTTGAAACTTTTGACACCGTAATATAATGTTTTCTCAAGGTTAAATTTAAAACCCACTATTGACGATAAATTTTACATAAATACAAACACTTCTACGATCACACCAGATATCAGTTCTTAGTTCACTTGAAGACATGATCAGATACAATCTGATTTCATTACATTGCAAGTGGCTACAGTGCGATCATAATCAACCACTTATCCTCCCAATGGCACTTGTGCCTTCCATCTAAACAGCACGCGTAAAGTCATCCCATCGGGTGTCGCTGCTCCCGGCTGCCCACCCTTTCCCGGCTGACATTGAATTACGACATCAAGACGAGGGCGCGCTCGCGGTCCGAAGAAAAGCGCTCCATCGAAATGTCACCGTCATCTCCCGTGCGGGCGGGTGCGCGGGTGACGGGCAAACATTACAGCATTACAGCCCCATCGAACTGACTCTTTCCCCGTGCCATCGCCTTGCGCATACGCGCATGCTCTTTTTATGAACTTTCACCTAATCACACCGGCGGCCGAGCCGAGCAGCGTCCACGATGAGATCGGTTGCATTACGAGACGCGAAGTAAACACGTTACTGTCACGCGGTTAGATAACTGCGGAACCCATCGACAATGGGAGGGGGGTGGTTCAATAGGAGGGAGAAAAGGGAAGCGGGTGGTTTTCAAACCCCTAACCCGGCTGCAGCGGGCGATTCCGTCTGTTGGCGATTCCATTTGACACGTTGTCACGGCGTGACGTAGGGAACGGTATGAAACGTTGGGATGCTCAAATCCTCTCCATATCAGAAACCGTTGCGATAGAATGAACGGTGCCGAGTGCTTGGAGAAGAATAACTGCAGATTGGAAGCCATCGTGCGTTAAGATTGAACCGCGGGGCGGTCTTTTCGCGCCGGAATTCGATTATTGGAAAACGACCCGCGACGAAGGTGGCATCGTCGTTAATGATGATGAATACGGTTAATGCTCTGTTTGCGAAGCGCGAAACAAAGCGCCCGTTTTACATCGCGCGGCTTTAATGGGTCGCCTTACAGCAATGACACCGAAAGTCGGTAACCATAACAATCGGTCCGGGCTGGGCGAACGTGCGCCTCGTTTCAATACCGACGGTGGGCCAAGGGTACGGATCCGGGAATCCGTAGGACACGCGCGACCGAAAGCATTGGGTGTCGAATATTTATCATATCAATAATCGTTACCGGTATTGTTTACATTTTTCCCGTGCCCATTACATGGTGGTGTTTTTCCGCCCGCTTCCGTGACTCATCTTCACTGCCCCGAACCGGCCGGCGACGTTGGGATGCTGCTCCTCGCTACCAGGCATAATAAGAACGTGTAGAGCGAGACACAGGATGGGCAAGTGGCGTTGGGGGTGGGCGATAAAATTTATTCATTTAATTTTTACGATTATAACACCCGCGGCCGATCGCGTGGGTTGAATAATGGGCAACGCGGCCCCGCATTGGTTGCGCATCGAGTTTCACAAGAGCGGTCGCGGGACGGTCGTTCGGAACCGTTTCCTTTGCCGCGAGGTACGGATTTGTTTGACACTTTGGTGTGATGCAATTTGTAATGGCGATCCATTTATCAATTGGCGCGAACATGGTCCCACTGCCGGGGTGTTTGATGTGACACCAGCACACCAGGAAGCTGACTATGTTTCATATAGGCACGCTTTCGTTTCAGATCGGAATATTGAATCGGGTGGAAGCGGAATGAGGGTCACTATTTCTTTCGTTCGCCAGTTTGTGGTGTTTAGTTTGAATGTGAAATATGTTCATGCAGCTATATTATTAAAACTTTGAGGACCTCAATCTAACGAAAAAGATACTTTAGTAGCAAATGGTTTATAAATTCATATGAAAAAGTAAATTATTAAATAATGATTAAAATAAAATAATCCTGTCGATACGAAACGTTTTTTTTAATTTAATCGGTAATTTTCAAGATTGTACATTTTACGTCGAAAAACATCCTTTATTAATTATCATTTTTTTGTTTACACAAACTTGTTGGCAATGTTTATCAAACGCTCAAAGTTCTCTCCACTAGTCAAAACCCACGATTACTGCCACTCTCATCGCGGAATGAACGATCCCCACCAAACCCTTTCCGATTCCGAACCCGGCCATGTGGATCGATCGCGGGAAAAGTTAACTCGTTTGGCCTTCCGTCTGTCTCATCCAAGTGAGCCAAGCGGCGTGCAGGGAAACGAAGCAGCGAGGTGGAAGCAGGGTTGTGACATCTTCAAGGTGAGTGTGCCTGTTCTAGACCGAGGCGGGCTTCGAGATCCGGGACGGGCAGAAATTTCGCAACCCACAACGGTGGTGGATGAATTTGCAATGAGTTATGGAGCAGACGGGCGCATCTTTCGGCGTCGCACGCTCACGGTTTGGGGCAACATTCTCCGACCAGACGTGAATCCGGCCCGTCGATAAACTATGCCGTGTGCGCTACGAAGCGAACGTTACGATCTGGCGTGTATTCGCAGCGGTACAGATTATTCGTTGGAGTGGCAGAATCGATTAATGCGGTGCTTTATGAGTGCATCATGCAAAGAAGCATTTCTCACCAAACCACAACATAGATTAATAAGAGAGGCCGCCATCAGACAAAGGGCGTATAAATCTTTAAACCACTAGGGCTTCTTTTCCTTTCTTTTTTTCTTTTCCTCCTACCAAACCAAATCAATTTATTGAGTGCTCAGAGCACCGCAAGCGGCTGTGTGGAGGTAATAATTTCTCCATTTACACTCGAGCCAGCTCCCGAAGCTGCAAACGACGATGTGATTGCGGTATAGTTGCGATACGTGTGCATCGGGTTCTACTGATGGCAACAAATTACTAGTGCTCGAACACACCGGTACGGTACGAGCGTGCTGCTTGCGATATCGGCTCACGAACGAAGGATCCACCAACAGGAGCCACCAGCCACCAACCAAACCCCTTTCCCATCGGATCAATCACAATTGAATTGCAGCCCAGCTCAAAATGCTCATTTCGACCCGATTCTCCAACACTAGCCAATTGGGATTTTATTGAAGTTTTGTGGTGTAGATAATGGAAAACGCTACTGTAGGGTGAGAGGAGAGCGGGAGGGAGAAGAGCCGTGTGACGACGAGGTACGCCCACAGTACACTGTTGGCGAGGCGAACCAAACATCTGACCGAAACCGGATGCCGTAGCGCTTGTTGCTGCTGCTGCTGCTGCTGCTGCTGCTTCTCCACGTCACAAGATTCCTTCGAACGAGCAGCGCCTTCGCCCTCGGGGTAGTGTTAGAATATGGTCATGAATGTGAATATGTTGTGTACATGATTCAATTTGGCTCCGGCGCCCTTTCCGGAGGCTGCTTACTTTACAAGAATCACTAATGAAGTGTAAGGAAGCACCGGCAGCCGGAGCGAGAGCGAGGAGGGCAGGACTGGGCTGGGCCGGACGAGGTCGAGCCCGGACCGGGTGGAGCACATCCGGAGCGGAGAAAATTGAGGGACCATCATTTATTTACACCTTATCGGGGGCGTGCGGGTGCGCATGAATTCCGATGCTCGTGCACGCTCCACAGCTGGCCGGCATGCTGCTGCTGGCTGCTGCGTCAATTTTGACCGGAACTCTGCCCTGAAGGAAACGGCAGCCCGGTCCGGGTCGATAAGCTGGCAGCTAATACAAACCCGGTCCCCGATACCCGGACCGGTTTTTCGGTCAAGCGCACGGAAAACACATGCTGCTCGGATGGGTAAAAGCAAATTGATTTAATATTGCTAAAATATATCGGCGCTGGTCGAAAATCGGACGGAGACGAATCATTCGCTCGCAGCGAAGAATACGAATGAGGTGGTCGGGCGCTTCTCTTGTTGCTTGTGTTTGCCGTTGTTCACCGATTTTTCGATGCAGAATGGAATGCACCGTTGACCACTTACATCATGCTAAGAGGGGAGGGAAGTGATTTATCCAGGTGCAGTTTGTTTGCGTGTGTGTGTGCGTGTGTGTGTGTGCATGTGATTTCTGGGGTAAATTAGGTTGGATGTACATTTAGGGTGATTTGTAATCTTTTACTGATTCGTTTCGATTCAGTCCCTCCTCCACGCGCCACCTCGTGCCGTTGCATCGGGCCGGAGGGCGTGTAAACGACTTCGAAAGGCACTGGTATGGTTCATTGGCTATGCAGGTGGGTTGGGGGAGTGGGGGTTTTTCGAATGGAGAAGGACCTACGAAACTCCCTTCCGTCATCAAACCACACGACCCACCGGCCGGAATATCTATCGACACGCGGAAATAGTTACCAGCCGCTGCCTTGGCTACCCTCTAGGCATCGTTTTTTGTTTTTTCCCTTCTTTTTAATCTTTCGCTCGTTCGCCCGGGTACGTCTGTTTGTTTGTGCGACTCATAATGCCACTCCCTCTCCCACCCAGATCCCCTTCCCCCAACTCTCCATGCCAGCCAGCGTAAAAAGGGATCGGAATTGGTTTTTTATCGTAATAGCGTTTCGCTAACAAATAAAACGCGAACGCAAATAGGAAACGAGCGTAACGCGAATGTGCGCGCGTTCTCCGGCGGCACTCCCTTTCTACCCTTCGGACCACTGCCAGCCACTGGACCGGGCGGGGGATGGGGGACGGTAGAGGGATCGTTTTGGCCACGCCATTCCAATGCTCTACACCTGTCTGTCACATGTGTGTTTAACCTCTAACAAATTGTTTTCCGCAATCACACGGGCGGTCCGGTTATGTGTTTCGTTTCACCGTTTTGCCATCGTCCGCGTCGTTGGCGTATTTCTTGTCTTGCTTTCTCCGTGCGCCCGAACCGGCGCCCCAGGAGCTAGCCATTATTATTTACGAGCCACATTCGCTGCCAGCGCCAGCACAGTGGGCAGTACCTTTCCGGGCACGGATTTGGATAATGTCGTCCCTTTTGATGTTGCACTTTTTTGTTAATGTAGGCCAGCACTGCGGTGTGGGTGGTGAAAGTCAGTAGTCCATCACGCTTGGCTGCACTGCATGGAGACTTCGCCTTCGTGCTCGGTACGTGTTCTAGCTTAGGCTTGCTATCACCGGGCTATCGGTGTGGTTTTGATAGTTTCCGTTCACAGCGACGTCTGCGACGTTACGGTTTACGGAAATCGAGTGAAGGCCGCTTGTGCTTATGCTGATGGACAAGGTTGAACGGTTGGTTCTATATCTATTGGGATGGTGGGAAGGTTTGAAAAATATGACTTGCGGAATCAAGCTTCAAGCATCATAGTGTAAAGCAAAGTTTCCTAAACCAAAGAAGAAGGATTGTATTTTTCAACAATCCTTCTGAGAAATTAAGTAATGCATTTTTAAATTAACCCAAAATATATATTGACCGTTAAATGTAGATGAGAAAGATGACATTTCTTTTAAAAATTGGAGATTAAAAAGATTGATGATTGCTTCATTTAGCGAGGCAAGATCGTTTTTTATGCATCATTATTCAATAAAAGAGTATTTTTTGGTCACACTTTAAATTTACAGTACGTTAAATTCCTAAATAGGATAACAATTCCTTAACTATATAATATTCTAATCCGTTTGTTCTGTAAGATGATCAGATAGTATGAAGATTTAATTGGTATTCTTCGAATTTGTTTTTACATTTTTTTTAGATCTGAGAAGTTTGATTTTGTATCATCTCTATCTAAATTCCGACAATTGCTCTCCAGCTTGTTTCGTCACGAAACATTATTTATTGGTTGCATCAAACTATTCTAAAAATATTTGTTTGAATTAAGCTGTAGTTGACAATTTTTTAGTCGATTAGGTACTTCTAATGCTGAAAATGAATGAAAACTTGATTTTTTTTTTCGTTAAGACCGTTTCATACTCGTTTTTCATTTTGATCTATTCATTTTCCATCATGTTATTATATTTTTTATTAGATCTTATCCAATGGAAGTTAAAACATATGCTCATACTAATCGACTTATTGGTCATTCCAATGTTCGGTTCACGTTAACCGACCTTGTTGCCCCCATATGAAGCAAAAATCTATTAATCGTAGCGTAAACATCACCGTGTCTCCACCGCCAAAGAACCAGCTTGACAACGGAACCGGAAACTCCAAACCAAATCTTAATAACATTATCTCACTGACCGTCCGCATGGCCGATACCACCGTGCCTGCTGCGACATATCTGCATGGATGTAAATTAATTTATTCCTGCAAACCATCCATCCCGACGACACCGGCTAGACGATCGCTCGGGAGCAGCTTCTGGAATGCAGTATCCACTCCACTTGCACCCAACTCGCATCGACCCACCTTCCGCACCGAAACCTTTCCCGGCAGGCAAATACCGCCGAAGGACTTCCAATGACCCTGCGCCGGGTTGCAGCGTTATACAGGCGCGGCGCAAATTATGCCACACACATATAAGGTCACGGTGGAAATGGTGGAAGTGTCCCGAACGCCTCCTCCTCCACCCCATACCTCCCCCGACCAGGGTGGGCAAACAAAAGCGAATGAACGAAAAACAGGTATCGCCTCCGTACCGAAACCGGTGTGAATTGGTCTGGGCTAACCCAGGAAGACATCGGGGGCCCACTTTTTGCGTGCGTCGCACGTCGTCCGTTGTTGATGTTGTCGCAGCGACACCATCGGGACGGGACGGTCGGTGGTGCTTCTAGAGTCGCTAGAGTTAATCGCAACAGCGACGGACCCGATCCGATATCGATCGTGGATGTCTTAACCGCGGGTCAGCGTAGATCGCCAATCTACGCTAACAGCATTGTTGTGCTACGAGTCACGCACACCACCGCAGGAGGGCATTCCGGTAGACCACTTTTTGTCGCAGCCGTTGCGGTAGGAGAGGGAGACAGCAGTCGAATAGCGCGAGGCGTTTGCCGGTTCTAGCGTGCGTAACGTGGCCAACCGGCAACAAAGCCCGCGTGATACGGAAATCACTTATGCTAATAAGTTTTAATGGTTGCGCTAGCAGCAAGCAGCCCGGGCCAACCGTTCGTGCGTGTCGCTGTTCGGTGTTTGCGGAATGTTTCGCTCCAAAATCGCAAACACCCTGCGGGCCGTACAAAGAGCGAGCTCAGCTTATCCGCGGTGCACCAGCTACCAGTGGGACCAGTCGGACTCGATGGCCCTGTGCTCTGAAAACATCACCCAACCGACGATGCATCCGCACCGTACCAAAGGGCTAATGGATCAAATTTCGACACTTGAGTCAAAACAAGAAAACTCCTCCTAAAATGAGAGCTCAAAAAAAACTCAGACACACCTTACTCATTGACACGAAAACCGACAAAAAATCGGGCTCAATTTGTCCAAACCAGCCGTTTCATGGGAGAAACGGGTGGCACGGGAGGAAAACCGTCCCAAGTTCGCACAAACCGCCGCTGCTCGTTGGCCGATGATTGATGAGTCGTCTGCATCTCCGAAATCCCGAAACTGTCAGCTCGCTTGCCGACGGCATGATTTGTGTAGCTTTGTGGGACGCGGCCTGAACCGTACCACTGTCACCGATCGAGCCCGTGAAACGGTTTGAAGTTAGCAGTTTGCCCCCGGGTAGGCACTATTGCTGTGGCTAAGCCGAATGCTGATGAACCGACACAAAGCGCACGCGAGGCTCGTACGCCTCAAAGGGCTTTGACTGTGATGGCTGTGATGGTAAAATGCTTCTGTCTCAATCAAAATTGTTCCTGCAGGCATGGAGGTGGGTGTTGGAGTTGGGTTTCCTCATTACTGGATTCGAAGTAGTGATGTTCTCATGGAAACTAGACCATAAAGCTACTTTAGATAATTAAAATCGTTTCATCATTTAGCTCGAAAATCGTTAATAATGTGATATCAGTAGGTTTTCTGCAAAAATTTGCTAAGTTTTTTTAAAATTTCAACGCAAAACATAAAAGTCGCTGTACTTATTGAAGCATTACACTGAAATTAGGATAGGAAAAAGAATATTTAGAAGAAATAGGAAAAAAAAATATTTAGAAAAAATTAATTTAAAAAAATCGTTTCATAGAGATACAATGATTTTCGACCCATAGCTGATATTCCCGTAGGAAAAAAAAAATTTCTGCGTTCTCGCCAAAATTCTTAATTTTTCTTCATTAATAACATACAAATCTCAGAACCTAACCATATTAAAAATACCAATATTCTTCTCTTAAGAAAAGACGGTTAGTACAAGATTATTAATCTAGCAGGTCTTCTTAACTAGCATTAATATCTTTAAACTTTCAATGTCTTGATGTCAGTTTTCCTGTAGTCATTGAACATACGAATTCAATACATAGTTAGTATTTTCAAGAATTCATGTCAATGATTCATGTCTCCTGACGTTGATGGAAAGGCATTTAAAATGGTAGGACAAGTAGCCTTGCAGTGCAGAACGAGTTCCGAAACGAGTGTTCCATATCCACCTATAGCAACCAGCTGGTCATCCTAACCGCTCGGAGCGACAAACACACCGCAGCTATAGGTGAACTGATTCACAAAAGAAGGGTTTGTGCTATAAAAAAATTAAAAAAAAAAACAGACTGCAGACCTGGTCTCAATCCGCGATGAAGACATCCGATCGACGAAATAGCTTTGCCCTACTGAGTCCTTCCTGTTCGCTGCGCTGGCACCCTCACCCGCCGCTGGAACCGGACCGTGGCCGCGAGGCGTGTAAAATTATTAACCACGACATCGCTGGTGACGTAGCGTGGCGGCTGGTTATTTCTGGCTCGGGTGACGGAACGGAGGAGACAACAACTCCACCCCCAACACCCTCTCCGCCTGAAGACCGCGGACGCCCGAACCGGACGTCGGCTGGAGTCGGCGCGGGAGACCGGTTCGGCTGCGAGTCCGAGTTGACCGAGATTGTGGTTGCGTTTTGTGTCGTAATGTCTTCCGTGCCGACGAACGAAATGCGACGCCGATGGGGCGGCGTATAGGGCGGCACCGCACCGCATCGGCAACTGCCGGGCCCTGGCCGGTGGAGTGATAAGTGGAGAAAGACAAACTGGTACACGAACGCCGTCACCCCCGTCACTGCCGTCACTGCCGTCACCCTCGGTTGCGATCGCTGGCTGCGAGCGAACGAAAGCTGATCTCTCAGGCACCCCTGGGTCGCATTGGTGCCGCTTCGTCGGAACTGACCTTGCTTCGAGCACGGCAGGGACCACCAACCAGCGCGCGGCTGCTCTCGATTTCAAATTGCCCGAACCCCTCGACTTCAAGATTACCTGCGGGCCGCGAGGAGTGCTCTTGTTTCTGTGTGCGCTTTTTTGTGGCGATGTGCTGTTTTTTTCTCTTCTTTCTTCGCTTCATTCACTGCTCACCCTGCTTCCTGTCCTGTGACGGTGTGTTTTCGCTGCCGGCTTCAACGGGGCTTTGACATGAACTTGGTTCGCAGTGGAACACGCAGACGGCAGCGTGACATCGAAACGTAGGACGGGACCTTTCGATCGGTTGGCCACGCAGCCACCGGAGGGATAAAATTACATGCGAATGTCGAGGTGCCCAGAGTACCGAGAACACTTCATCACTCCATTCTGCTCGGGCCGCGAGCACCGCGGTAGCATGCGAATCCGAATGTTTCGTTTCGTTCTTGGAATTGGCCAGCTGAATTAGTGACTTAGACACTTCAAAAACGCCACCGGAAAGCAAAAATTTCGCACGAACCGGTAGACATTTTGAATAATTTATTCTTCAGTAAGCGCGAATTTGTAATTCTTAGCATTTTCTTTATCCTATTTTCGTATTTTCTAGCGTGTGAGTTTTTCATAATTTACCAGTTGATTCTGTTGAAAAATTCCTGCAACTACGATTATGTTTTGAAACAGGAATTTAAACGCATTGCCACTCTCGGGGGCAGTGTTTCGTTTCGCTTCCCGGAATGCGCCGTGTAGTTATTGCATAAGCGTGAGCTCGCTCGCCCGCTTGCTCGAACCCGAAAATCCCCGCCCCTCTCCCTATTCCGCAAGAAAATCAATAAAAGACAAGCCATTTATCTGGCGAGTTCGATGGAAAGTGGTAAAATTTACATTTCTCGTGGCCTCCGCACGAGCGCCGCATGTCCGCCACCGGTGGATGACCATTGTTGATGCAAGGGAGCACGGGTAGTGCACGTTCCGCGGTTGTGTACGTAGTGCGAAACCGTGCGAAGGAATGAGGAACCGCGCAGTCACGCGGGAGCCAGGGAGGGACTGCTCAAGCCAACGGTAAATCTGGCCCAACCACACCGATCCCAGTTTTGCAGTGGTGGCACAACGCCACAACGAGGCTAATTGGTGTTAGTTTGTAATCAATTAATGGTGCTTATGGGGCCGCATGCGAGCCGATACATGCTAAAAAACCGTAGAAAAACCGTCGCCCAACGTGCCGGGGAAGCGTGCGTGGTGACCGTTGCTAGCCACGAAACCCCGTCACAATCCCATCATCGCGCCCGGTAGTCATTTATTGTTTTGCATTAGGCTGGCCGGGCTGCCGTCATGGTGCAGTCTACGGTCGTGGCCGCATGCACATGTAGCGTGATAAATAATCTACACTTCACTTTTCACCGGCACTGGCATCAAACGGAGAGAATGTGAGTTGGTGACGTCGTCCTGTGACGTTATCCTGTGTCGTGCAGCAACAACCTACACAAGCACACACCCCACACGAGGAAATTATTATCGCTAACTAGCATTGATTGCCCGCGTAAAGGGTGCCTAGGTGGTGGATTGGTAAAGGGTGGGCAGCGTAATCGAAACGCAAGGTTCTAAATCTCTTCATTAGTTCGATTTATCACGGTGCAGCGTGTTACTGAAGTATGTAATTTAATCATCAACAACCGTATTCATGCACGCTTGAGATAAAATGCCTGCATGGTATGAGAGTGTCATACGCAGTCTCAATACAATAAAAAAGTGGCGCCTTGATTTCATGCGATTAATAAAGCTTTAAC
>JXXA01015844.1:0-14206 GCA_000956255.1 Anopheles punctulatus
AAGTGAAGAGAGAACAAAACGCTTTCTAATGTCTGGCCAAAGCGCCAGCGGACAAGTTATTCAATTTTAATGATTTCACCCAAAACTCGGCGGACTGCGGATGAAGGTGGAAACACCAAAATCAGTTAACTGGAAGACGTACCGTAACGAAGGTCTACCGTAAAAACCGTGGATAGCTAAATTATGTTTTATTGTGTTGAAGAAAACGCTCGATCACGCTTGCGGGATAAACTGTGCGATGAAGTGAACATTTCCGTTCCGCTAGCTCGCGCGGGAATGGCGTGTTTTTTTTTCCACCAGCAGGCGATAAGTGATTGATTCGATCTGAAATATGAACCACGTATGGAGTGTGCTATCCACTTACGGTGTGTTCCGCCGGCACGACGGTACTTCCGCTTGCGACGGTACTAGCCGATTCAGTTGAATAATTCACCATCGGTGATCGCCTCTTGCTGATGGTTAGGTCAAATTGCTCTTTTTTCCATAATTATGGACATTGATTTATAATTTGTGATTAATGAAGCTATGTAAAATTAAGTATTGTTAAACGTGGAAGGCAATTGGATCAGTGGTAGGTGTTTTAAGCAATAAATAAAGCTCAACGGGTTCACTAAATTGATGTAAAGATAACTTGCATAGTTCAAATAAAATGCAGGTCATCATAATATCGCCGGCAAGTCAATAACGAACCGATTTCAATACGTTATAATTAATTTAATTTTTTGATTCAATTACTGTTTGTTACAATTGGCTTACAAGAGAAATAGTTTTTCTTATAAAATAAATATCGTACATATGACTAAAGGAAACGTTTGTACTAAACAAAGTTTGCCAATGAAAAAATGCATTAATCCTGGTCGATAAGTAAATCGTTACATAAGCTTGGCAAGCTATACTTAACTTCTTCAAAATTCATTCTATAACTTCGAATTAAACTAATAGTTTAGTAACCTACACTTCTACGAATTAAACTAACAAAAACCCCTTCCAGTTTCTACCCGATTCTTCCAATAACCAGGCGTCTCCATTCAAGCCGGCTTGAATTACTGAAACTGATTTAAAAACAAAAATCTTAACGCTTTATCACTCACAACATCAGTCAGCACTAGAGAAAACACATGGGCCACTATCTGTCGTACAATCAGGCCGTCGTTCAACGACAAAACAGAACCAACAAACACCCACAGCGTGTGTTTTTCCATAATCCTTATCGCTTCATTCCTCGCACACCTCGCGCATGGTAGGAGGTGAGGGAAGGCGTGGTAGGTTAAAAAAAAAACATGGTCAACCGACAATTAAATTTTATTAGCCACTATTTATAACCTAACGATGAACGGTGCGTGTGTGTTTTCGTCCGCCGTTGTGACAGGTTCCATCCGCAAAATGGCGGAAAACACCGAGCTGCGGGGTATGGATGGTCCCGCGGCGGGGTTAGAAACGAAGCGGAGCGGCTTCGAACGAGTGGTGGTATATACAAACAACAAGCATTAACATCATCACACCATGTTTTGGAGCAAGGAAAGAGAAAAGAGCGCGCTCGTGCAACGTGACTGCGAGAGATGTGTTGGTGTGTGTGTGTGGGAAGTGGTGCGTGTGTTGGTAATGACAGGGGGAATAAAAACCCCCCGGACTAATGTTGGCACGAAAAGCTCCCACGAAAGGCAGCGCGCCGAGAGAAGCTTCATGAGAAGCCGACCGATGGGAGCGTTCATTCTTTTTTTCTTCTTCTTCCTTTTATTTGCCATACAAAAAAAACTCCCATTTCTTTTCATTTTCTTTGTGTGGGTGCAGGAAAGAGCATTTCGTGAGGGCGGTCAGTGAAAACGAAGCTTTCAAAGACGAGTTACATGTGTTTGTTCGTGTGCGACAGAAACAAATATAGTGCGCGGGCTAGAGAGTGTGAGTGTGTGTGTGTGTGGTTGCGTGAAAAAGAGCATCAAAAAAAGGGCTACCGTAGTGGAGGATTATTTCGGCGACTGAGCCGGTATTTGTAGCCATAGAAGCGGGGCTCGGGCTCGTACCACACGCGGGTTGCAATGGCGCGAGTGAATCGAAATACCGATGGCGGCGGCAGCGCATCACACACAATCGATAAAACACATACACATGCTCCAAGGGGAACATAGACGGGGTCTGAATATAGACGTATTATTTTCATTAAAAAAAAACCTCATTTAAGCTGTACAAATAGTACATTGTTTGTACTTAATTGAAAGGAAAGCTATGTGGGAGGAGGATCCTTGACCGAAACGGAATGAGATCCTCGCTTCGGGACGTTGGTTGTGACCGGTCGTCCCGCAAACATGCTGCAGCAAGTGAGTGGAAGTGTGTTTGCTCAGAGTGAGGAGCAGGAGGGATGGTTTGGATTAGGTGGATTAGTAGCTGTTTAACGTAATGGAGCATGTTATAATAAGTAAATCAGCGATATAAATATATTAAACTTTTAATACTAATAAAATAGGGGTTGAATTGTGGGGAGCTATGGATTGTTTTTCAATGTTTTCATTTGTTTATGTATCTTTTCTACATTCTACATCTACATTCCACACTAAATGAAAGCAACTAACAGAAGCTTTTAGTTCATTATCCGATTCAAAATAAAACCTCTCGATAGAAGGACCTGTTTTGGAAACGCTTTCCACACATCTCAATCACATAACAAATTGTTCTCCCTTCCATCCAACACGAAACGAACACACTGACGACACGAATCGCCTCCAAATGGGGGCCCCGAGGATCTTGTTCGAGGATACCAGTGAGATGAGCGAATGGCGTGCGTGTGAGATGATGAGCGGCACCGTGAGCAAAGGGTGAGCGTGAACGTGAGCCACCGCTCAAGCGGGTTGTGGGGCGATCTAAAGTAAGCGTTATGTAACGCAACCTTCACACACATACCACCACACGGTGGGTTGCCTTTTGCGTAAGCTTACCTGCCGTTCGTGTGTTTTTTCTTTCCTCTTTTCTCGTTTCCGCACCTCCGAAACGGCGATCGAGACGAATGTTTGGCCAAAAAAAAAGAGCCAAAACTGACGGCTGCTGGAGACACCTTCAAGACGCAACGGAACGGATTTCTTTTTCAAGGGGAGCACGTTCTGGGTGGGGAGGAGTATGGCTGCACAGGATCACAACTTTTGCTTGCTTAATCACCGAATCGATTGCACCTTTCTTCCACACTCACTGACCTTTCCGAATTGTAACGAGATCCCCTTACGGTAGGGTCCCAGTATTATGGGTCACCGAAGAAGTTGCTCGGGCACGAAGACATTGCGGTTTGGTAGAGACCCTTCGGACCCTTTGGGAACACACTCGCACTCGCACGCACACACAAACCAATTCACTTTTTGGTCGCACTTTAATCGTTTCTTGCCTTGGTTGCGGAAATTCGAAAAGTATCGCCTTCTGCTGCTGTTGGTGCTGTAAAGGTTGCGATGAAGAATGTGCGTTTAACTCAGGCGCGTGTTAATAGAGTGTGTGAGTGTGTGTTTGTAGGCGCTCCGGACTTTTTTTCCAGCGCTGCTGCAGCAAGCCCGCCCCAAAAAAGCAACCTCGGCGAAAAAGGGAAGCTGACTGGCTGGTTCGAGCTGGTTTGGTTTCTAGTGGTGAACGCACGGACAGCTATCACCCCACCGGAGGGAGGTCTTCTGTGACGGAGAATTTCTTGTTCTGAAGCGTAGCCCGCACATGTGCCCACCACCGAGATGCACCAGGATGCCTGTTCCTCGAGGCTCTAGGCCGTTCACTAGCACGAACGACGACGAACGCGACGATCCGATCCGGTCTGCATCAGAAATACTACTCTCGGGTCAAGCACTTTTCACTCCGTGCACAGTCCCGAACACACACACACACACTCACACAACGGAAGCAAAAGTTCTCCCTCACTCGCGCTTTTCTCTCTTCGGAAAAGTCCTTAGTATTCACTCACGTACACTAACGTGAACCCTGCACATACGGCTACACGCTTACACGTACTTCTCTCTCACTCTGGCTAGCTCGGTCAGCACGCATGTATGGGAGCTGTGCGTGAGTTTTCTTGATTCCTGCCATTGGTCTGGAATGGAGCAGCTAGCTTTTTCGAGCGCGCCAACTTCTTCCAGCCACCGATTGTTTCTAGCATCCTTGCTTATGTATACAGCCACCAGCATGAATGAAATGTTTCGGGTGCACTAACACCGACACCACGTTCACTCTCGCGCGCAACTCACACCGAAATACATTACGTTTCACTGAGAAAAAGAGCGGCCGACGATGTCAAAGGACCCCAAAACAACGCCAGCAACGTCAAATAGGTGGAAAGCATAGCTACGCTTGCTATGGTTCGCGAATAACCTCGTCCAGCGTTACGGCTGTTTGCTGACGTATTAGAATCGCGTGAACGTGGGTTTGCTACACACGTGAATGCTATCAGGCCGTGCTCGATGAATTCACGTATGGTAAAAAGAAATACTTTCACTCTATACTAGAGACAGAGGATGCGATTATGTAACAAACTGAAACAAACTCTTTTTGGTTTCGATACACGTAAAGCAAAACATTCTAGTTAGCTTGGCTAGAGGTATTTCTATACCCAGTAGACTTTACTTTTGGCAAAATGTTTTTATTAAATTAAATGTACAAAAATTTAATTTACGTTACGTTACTCACCTACCACAATAGGAACAATAACTGCTCGAGATGGAAACGAAACTAATGCCGGGTGAAAGTAGGTTCCATGACATGCTAGAACTTGTCATGACGTATTCTAGAACCGCCAGAGAACGGGAGTTCCTAACAAATAAACAAATAAACCACGATACTAACTACATAGAAAAACCCTCCATCGCGTGCTCACACCAGCAAAGTCAGATACTGAACCACAATGTGAGAACGAGCTTTCGTGGGACAGCTTTTACATTGATGACGTCAAAGGGATGCATATCACATGACACTGGGCAACATGGGAAGAAAGAGCGGGTTTTACTACATGGAGACGCACGGTTGTTTTCAACGCAACCATTTAGTTTGCTGTTTATTATACGAGTAAATAGGTGCGCAGTTCTTTTGTTGCTTTATAGTATTTGATGTTCTGCATGTAAAAGGATAAAAATTCTCATAATAATATTCTACAGAAGCTAAAAGAAATTAAGTGAATCCGAATGAACAAAATGTGTACATGCAGATTGGTATTTTAAATGTTAGATTGGTTGTTTAAATGTTCCGGTTAAACAAAGGCTGTGAAGTCAACTATTTCTTTTAACATTCATCAGCAAATATTTGCTACTCTTACAGTGGTTTTGGTTCGGTTTCAAGCTTACTAGCTAATTTAATGAAAAAGCTTAAAATATAGCCGTAGCCTTTTGAAAAATGTCGAAGCGTTTTGAAATAATTTGAAGCGTTTTGAAATATTTTATTTCGCTTGTTATGCTTGTCTAGGCAGATGAACATGTAAAGAAGAAAAAAAACAAAAGAATGTAGTCTTTTTAATATCAGCTAGAATAAAAACAATTACGGCTGTAAAAACGTTCTGAGAAAAATACAGGGATAAATTTCACCGTCCTCATCTAAAACAAACCTCATTGACAACAGCATCAGGCAGAACTCAAACGTACAACATAAACACTATGACAGTAACGAAAAAACAAACCTGGCCGTCACAGAAAATCGAGAGAAATGGATGTATCAACCTCTCTTTTACTCACACGGTAAGTGCGCCTTTCGATGCTGAAGTATACAACTTGCCAACTAAAATAGAAGAAAAAGAAGAAACTATCGGACTTGGAAATTAACTTCTCTACGTAAATCAAGTAAACTCCTAGCTAAATCCTTTTCGCGGGGCAAAAACAAGTGGCAAACGCTAGGTTGTCGTCAGCAATAACAATCCTGCTTCGTTTCGTACGCCAGAGTTTGTTTCGTATTCCATTTTACTTCGGTTTATGTTTCCTGCGCGAAGAAAAACGATTGTGTGTGTGTTTACGTGCATGCGTACATGAAGTGCGAGTGAGAGAGAAGCAATCTAATGTGACAACCGCACGTCCGACGTGAGGAGGTGTGCGCGTTAGTGGAAGTGAAATAGCAGGCATCATCTAGGTGCAGACAGCAAAAGCAGAAGAAGTAAAAAGTAAGATTATGGCAGCTACTACTGCAGGGGACATCAGCGCCTTCTTGCTGCATTCGACTATCTAGTTGTTTTTCTGCCCGTTCTGTGTTACGCGAAAATTTGGCAAGCGTTAATCGAAAGCTGATGACAGAAAAGGAACAACCGTGCATATCGTTTCGTTAGCGTACAGCCTACGTAGCCCACCCGCAGTGACCCACGGAAAGGGTGGTGAAAGAAAACCGGCCCCCCGTGCCAGAACACATCTTGGAGTTTCGTCCCGTTGCTCATCGTTTGCGGCAACAGCTTGCAGTAAGTAATATGTCCTTTCAGTAGCTCTCCGTAAGCCTTCTGGTACGCGTTTCTCGCAAAACTACACCGACCAGTTGCGCGCACGGTGATGAAATTCCAAGCAAAGTCCCTCTGCACCGTCCAGACAGAAGTGGGCGCTGGCTTTGTTGCTCTCGGCGAGTGTTTTCCTTCCTCAACGCAACCCACGCATCGCTTGCGCTTGCTGGGGAAGAGGAATCATTTGTCGCAAGGGAACGACCGTATGGTAACGAATGTCGAGCCTTGACACACCCTCGGTCATTAGAGAAATCCTCAAAAACATATACATTCACACACATGCAATATCATGTATCATCCCTTATGCGCCATTCATTGCATTAAAGGAACATTGGTGATCACATGAATTCGTGAGGGTGGTAACAAAAAGTGTATCGTTATTGTACATGCCGCTGCGACACACATTTCGGCATGGGCGAATGTCGCAGCATCTTTCCAGTGTTTATCTAGTGAGGTAGGTGGCACCGTTCGATCCAAGCAATCCAATTCACAGGTCTTGTCTTGTGACCAAAGGATTAAGTTTTTATGTGTCAACTTTTCACCCACCCGTGAGAGATGATAAGCAATAAGCACACACAATGGAGCGTAAATAAAGTTGCATCTATTAGCATTTTGTGCTTTCAATTGGTTACCACCTTAATTAACGGATAGCACAATGTTTGATAAAAAAAATCATCAACTAAGTGCTCCTGTACCGTAGCAAAGATAAGTGTGTTTTGGCCACCGATGGCGTGTCGATTACGATTTATCAAGATAACATATCGCGCCGGCGTTTGCGAAATTCGATAGGCATGCGGCACATCAACAGGATGCATTTGAAATATCTTAATTAATTGATTCTTTTCTTTCTTATTTTCATGATCACAACAGGCAAGCACACCCGGAAAGCATCGGAATTAACCTCCCAACGAACGACACCACAAAATGAGCGATAATACAGTATCGAGGAATGTAAGCACGGCGAGCGGAGGTGGCACGGCCAGTGGAAGCCACCACCTGATGCCGGGTGGTGCAGCGGCCGGACTAGGCGGAGGATTACAGCACGAAGGCAGCACAGAAGATATTGAGCGGCAGCTGGAGGCACTGGATCAGGAGAGCGATTCCGATTCAGAGTCGCTGGAAGAGCTAGACGAGTGTGAAAACATCGAGGTCGTCAATTCGGACCGGGCGTCCGGCCACACAGACCCCGCGCTCGACGTCACGATTCGCTATACAATCTGCCTCTTCTGCAAGAAACCGTTCCAGCTGAAGAAGGAACTGAAGAAGCATCTGTTCGAGCACATGAAGAACCTGAAACCGATGAAGGAGAAGAAGATTGTGGAGAAAAAGTTCAAATGTCACAAGTGCTTCAAGACGTACACGGAGAAAGCGAGGGCCGAGAAGCACATGACGAAATGCAAGAAGGTGTCGAAGCTGCTGCTGGATATGAGTAACGCCGGTGACGGGCGGATATCGGGTGGCAGCGAGTACGAGGCCGCCGTTGCCGAAAGGAGCGCCAAGAGCAGCATGAAGAGCGGTGGCAAATTCCGCGAGCCTACCTCACCCCGATCGCTCGTCTTCGATCCGGATGCGGCCGACAGTGACGAACGCTGGTCGGCGAACGACGTCGAGCGGCGCAACCAGGTGGTACACTTCGACGAACGGACGACAAAGGGTGGCGGTCCGGGAAGCTCGGACGAGTCACCTACATCACCCGGCACTGGCGGTAACTTCCAGAAATGCTCGTAGAGTCTAACCGAGCAGAGCCTAGTCGAACGTACTGCAGCAGCAGCAGCAGCAGGATCAGTGGTTGCTGTGTCTATCATCGTGTTCCTTAGTTACAGTTTTACAATCCATCCCTCTCCGTACACGGGTGTGCTGGGGAGCGAATATGGTAACGACAAAGCCTCCTTAGGGTGCTTGGGTCTTTTCCTCTACTAAAAGTTTCCCCTACCGCATCCGCACTAAGCTTCACAAAAGGAGAACCAATCGGTCGAGCACTTTGATGCATTTTGTATTATTTTTTCTGCTCACAATAATGTATGTGTGTTTGTATGAGTTTGCAGTTTTTCTCTATATAGTATTGCCTATGGTGCTGAGATGTAGGTTTATTCAGTTTTTCGAGAAGCAGAATAGTTTTTTGACGCAAAGTATGTGTTTGTTTCTACATTATCTTGGAAAGCATGCCAAACAAGCACAACACTGGATCGATCCGTCACGCATAGAGTATTTGATAGATCGGAAGCTAAACTATTTTTACAACCTTATCTTATTTTGCTGTATTATTAAACACACTCTCACACACGCATCCAAACATAAGCCCACATATGTGCAAACACGGATATAGAAGGAAAAGTAAATAGCATGATGTGTAAAGCAAAACAAACCATACACACACATACACTAATGTTTAGCTTATTAAATATAAACATTATTTAAACCGTAAGCATTGTGATACTTGCCACATATAATTAATATTAAACTACCCCTTATACCATACATTACGTACCATACAAATATCTATATTTTTATGTATATAGTTCTAATTATACATGCATCGGTGTGTTTTGTGTATGCCGTGTGCTAATGTGTATATGTACGCCTGGTGCCAGTGCGATAATTTTATCTCGGTTGACGTTTATACAAACCAAACAGAAAGCTCAAGCGAGTATGATTCACATTTTAGCAGCAACTGCGCTGAATAACGCGCCTAGTGTCCACCACGTTGGGCGTGCTTATTGTTTCCCTATTTATATTTGCGCCCTCCTAGACCTTCCTCCAATTAAGGCTGATCCTTGGAGATACGAATTAAAATATTTCACACACTCACACACTGTACAGATTTATGCTGCAATTGTATGTTTATATAAAATTACATTGGTATTGTCATACATCTGCCGAACAATGGTGCTTGAAGCATTTCATTTTGAGATCTAATTTCATTACAGAATTTTGGAATCTTAACTTATTATGTCATCCCACTGATCATTCGGCTCCCGTTCTTTGGACACTCGCTGTCCGTCGTACATAAACATACGACGAACGAAGCACTACGTTGCGTACTAAGAGATTGAAAAAAAAGAATGGAATTGAATACATGATGCATGCCGGATGCGTTAACACCAGTCTGTGCGATTTGTGTTGAAAATACAGGAACATAACTTACCCGAAATCAATCCGCGCCTGCGCTTACAGGGTTTAACAGCAACGATCAGTTGAACTAATCGCTTCATACAATCACGTGAGAGGGCAGAACTTATTCGAATACGAAATTATGTCGGATTGTGATTGACGACGATAAGATTTGTGCAATCGAAATGAAACGACACGCAAACAACAAGCGCACTCAATCAGGAAACGATCGAATACACTCCACGGCGAGTAACACGAATAATGACTAAACAATAATAATTATAACAAATATATTGTTGAATATATCCTTTACTCCCTTCCTTCCGATAAATTTCATTCGATGCAAGTATGATGATGCGTGATGTGTGCCGCGTGCAGCGGTGTATGGAAATATCACTCGAATATAGGCAGCAATGTGTGGTGTTTATACAAAAAAAACGAAGTACACACACTTAAACTCATAAGACTTGTCGTCGAATCGGTAGTGGGTAAAGCAACCCGAGAGCAAGAGGAGATGGAGAGAACAAAAATAAACCCAAAAATCAAACAATCACTAGTGAAAATAATCAGACGCTGGCGGAAAAACGATGATTCTAATCACGCGTCTGTGGGGCCTGCAGCACTAGAACTCGATGTGTGTAATGTGTATGAATGCACTTCTGGCAGTGGATGGGCCACCCAGATGTGCGTGTGCATGTTTGCGTGTTTGTAACCATACTTTCATCAATGTCTAAATTGTTGCAAATCAGATATAAAATCGCTGCATACTTCTTAACTAATCTAATCTGGTCTGGTTCATTTGTATAGCTTGAACGAATATGAAAAGCTCGCACATCATGTGAGTTTAGACGCAACGGAGGCGGTAGAAAAATCTAAAAGGCCAAAGAAAATTCCAAAATCTCGCTCTTAAGCACCGAGCGAGGTGTGTTGTGAATCCCTGTTTCGATAGATAGTTTTTCTTGTGCATTCATTTTTATACGTTCCCAGCGTAACGATGCAACGCCTGTTGTACTTTAGATCATCTTATGTGTACCAGTAGGATATAGGATCCCATGTGCGTGTGTGCGTTTGTGTGCCCTGGTGTTGTTAGTAAAGTTGTGACGCATGGCTCAATGAATGATCGTTTTTGCTTGATACGCTCCCAATCCATCCTCGCTCATGCCCTTCTGAATGCCGCTATATAATTGCTTCCCGATTGCTTCTGTCCGATACCGATTCAGTTACTTGGGTTGTATGTGCGTGTGCGCGTGCGTGTGTGTATGTGTGTAACAGATAAATTGTTAAGATAAAGTCAGCAAACTGTTATGCTCCTTCTTCAATAGAAGTAGTAACGGAGGGAAAAAACAAAGCACAGGTGAAAAGAATGCAAAAAAAAGCAAAACACAAAACCTTTAAACTAATCAAAACTGTGCACTGCAAGGTCGAAGAACTGCAGGCAGAACTGGTGCAAACGGAAAAGCAAATTATACAGTGGCTTTTGAAACGATCACGTTCGGGGTTGAGGTGCAAACGTGCAGTAACCATAATACAAAGATACACATAGTAGCATGCCGTGTATGCATGCAAAAACCATGGCGGGTCGGGTTTTTTGGGATTTACGTACATAGGAAGAGCTGGGAGGGGGCAATACGAAAGTCCAGCACCGGAGGATGGATTAGCGGGAAAAGGGAATTTATTAAATATTGTTGACGATGGTTTTGGTAACTGAATACCCAGTAGCGATCAGGGTCGATAAGAAATAAGAGTAAATATACAAATAGAGATAAAAAAAATTAAAAACAAGACGGAGATTAAGGAAGAAAGACTTTGAAGCAGCAGGAGCGGAAAGAACAGAATTACAATTGTTTGGTTGTTCGATAATGCGCAATGGAAACATGTCTTCAGACGCCTTCCGACAACTTTCTTCAGATCTATCAACAAGCGTGACAAATAAACCAAAATACTACACAAATCCCCGGCAGCCACTATCGGAACCCAATGAGTATGAGTATGGAAGCTACAAAACTGGAAGAAGAAAAACTTTGAATCATTTCCTCCTACCCAGACAAACTCTAATTAATGTGCATCTACTTTTCTCGAATGTATTTCAAAGTATAATAAAACAGAACCTTACCGTGCAACATAAACCTTAAACCGTGTAGTATAGGAGTATAGCATTGATGCGTATAGTTGTTTGAGTATGTATGATTTTTTTCTATCCCAGGTAACGATGGAATCGCAGCAACCATAGAGATGACATTCGAGAGCCTGACTGCGTGCAAAGGTGAAAGTGCTACAGGAAAGATTATATTCAATCTTGGACACTATGGAAAAGAAATTACCGCGCAACGAGAATATTCAGTCAGAGGTAAGTACGCATATCACTTGATAGATGGATAAATTTTAATAATTTCGAATGAATCTTAGCATTATCAACTACTGACCGTTTGGAAGATATGTGAAAAAATTCGTCCAAAGCTCGAGCCGTTCGCGGAACAGCTGTATACAAATTTCCGACAGCAAGATATCTGTCATTCCGGCTCGATTCCTGTGTGCACGTTTGCCAACATCCTAATGTGCTATCTTGGCGACAAAACAATCAACAAGGAAGAAATTTGTCAAATTGCTAACTATTTCGATGGTGCAACGGGTCGAACGTCGTACGAACAGTTTTGTGATGCGCTTTTTGTGAATGGTCGTGAGAATGATCAATTTATCGCGTATGGTAATCAAAGTCCGGCAGATCGTCTCTCCGTTCACGAACATCGTAAGCTACGGCTCACGCTGATGTCGATAGCTAAAGCGTTACGTTACCGGGAACAAGTTTTACGGCCTTATTTCGAGGACTACTCCCTGGCCACCAATTCTGGCCCATTCTGTACCATCCGTTATGCCATCCGTGTACTGTACTTCCTAGGAGTTACACTTTCAAAACCAGACACTGAGCTGCTCGCAAAACGTTTCTCCACCGACGGGCATATGTTCCACTATTGGGCTTTTATCGATGCGATAGATGAACTGTATCGTTTTCTGGATGCTCTGGAAGGGGCGATCGATCGCGAACGCGTTGATGAAGTGGTTCCTCCGAAAATAATTCACTCTCAGTTGCCCAAGGTAGATCGTTCTGAGGTGGGTACGGTGTCAATTTCAGAATTGGTTAGGAAGCGCATCGCTTTTCATCCATGTCTGGAACCGAAACGGTTGGATTATCCCATCGACGAACTGTTGCTGCGTGTTCAGCGCCATATTTGTAATGGCGGGATCTATTTAAAAGATTTCTTCCAACAGTATGATCCTCTCAGATGTGGCCGATTGACAAAGAGCACGTTCGTCCGCTGTCTCGATATAATAGGCCTTTCACCACTAAGTCGGCTGCCGTTAAATGAGCGCGAAATCAAAGCGCTTTGCCATAGATACAGTGACGTCAAGGATCGTACACAAATTTATTGGACTCGGTTCGTGGATGAAATGAACGGTGTCTTTACCGAGCCACGGTTGGAAAAGGGACCGTTTAAGCATATCGAAAGTCCTCCTCAAAAGGTGAAGGATGTACCGCATCCTGGAAAATATCAATTGGCTACGGATGCACTCAAAGAATCGGCGAATATTGTCACTAAATTGAAAGCCAAAATCACGCGCCGAAGGATACCAATAGAAACGTTTTTTAAAAATTACGACAAACATCGCAATGGCCACGTGAGCTTCAGTAAAGCACAATCAGTTTATTCCATGTGCGGAATCCATCTCGAGGAATGGGAAGCATTCCTATTGGAACGAGTTTACGGAGACGCTCTGGGATTTAATTACGTTCAGTTTTTAAAAGACATCGAAGTGACGGTTACAAACTCGAACGATGCCCTGACGTTTCGTAAAATCATTGAGCACATCAACAAAACCTCCGCAGAAGTCAGGACAACAATGCCCCACGAAAAGGATATAGTCCGGGTGCTTGCAAAGGTGAAAGCAAAAGTCGTTCGGCGTCGCTTACGATTGATAGATTTCATGCAGGGCTTTGATCCGTTGAACCATCATCGCATCAGCGACGTCCAGTTCTGCAGAGGTTTAGCCACGGCCAGTGTTCAACTAACACCGGGTGAGATGCAACTACTTTGCGAGTACTTTCGAACTCCCACCTGTGACACGGTGGACTACAAAAGATTTTGTGATACCATATCGGAGGTATACTACCAACCAAATCTGGAAAAAGCGCCACTCCTGGTACCGTGCAGCCATTATCCGGCCGACGAACAGCCTGTCAATTTTTTGAACTTCAACGAACGGACCATCGTTTCGAAAGCACTACAGAAGCTTGCGCGGCACGCGGACATCGTCTCGAATATTGGATCACTTTTGAAAGATTTTGATAAGCAAAATGTTGGCCATGTCAGTCGAAATCATTTGATGCGCGTACTAGCTACGCGGGATCTTCACACGCGTATCTCAAGCCGCGAGTTTGATGTATTGTGCAAGTATTTTGCTGTTGAAGTTGGTAAGAGGAAAGAATTTGGGTATAGTAGCTTATTGTACTTAATACTTTTATCTCTCTCGTGCCAGGGTATCGCCAAGAAGTAAACTATCGCGCATTGCTGGAAGCCGTGAACTACTTGTACGCAAATCGAGAGATTCACCCCTTCTGAATTTTAATTTTTGAAACTTTATTTGGAATATTGATCCAAGAATAATATAAATTTTCAT
>JXXA01015845.1:0-16941 GCA_000956255.1 Anopheles punctulatus
CCCCCGGTCAGCCAGTCAAACGGAAACGCTCCGTCAATCCCCAGGGTGATGAAAACTTCCTGCGCGCCCTCGAAGCCGTCCGGTTCGGGGGGATCGGATTTTGCAAGGCCGCCCGTCTGTACGGCGTGAACAATCGCACGCTGTGGCTGGAGTACAAGAAGCGCGGCTATCCGATCAGCCGGCCCAGTATTAAGAATCGCATAAAGCTCGAACCGAACATATCGCCGCCACCGACGGCCACAACGCCACCGGGCGACGAGAACGCTTCGATGGAGCATTACGATACGGCACTTTCGTCACCCGCACTCAACATGTCGCTGCAGCAGCAGGCTCAGCAGCAAGCTCAGCAGCAGCAGCAGCAGCATCAAGCTACGCAACAGCAGCAAGTCACAACCGCCCAACAGCAGCAGCAGCAGCAACAAACACAGCAACATCAACAGCAAGGCAACGATTCGGCAAACGCGGCTGCTGCGGCGGCTGCAGCAGCGGCCGCGGTCGCTGCCTCCTCCACGCCGCTCATGTGTCCACCGCACGGGCATCCGATGGGAGTGATGGGTTTCCTCGACACACGCCATGTCGACTTCACGACCACGGCCAGCCTGCATCAGATGTCCCGCCAGCGGTACCCGGACGCGACGACCGTCAACATGAACACGGGAGCGGTCAATTTGCAGGGTCTAAACTTTAACTCCATGTAAGGGGACGGGTGGCTTCGCGTTGTGACCGTCAACACTGGCGGTGGTGAGGCAACGGATACAAGCATCCTTACGCTTCCCACCACGACTGAGACATAAGCGGGAAACACGATCGCATGATCGCATTTCTCGTTTTCACCTCCTCCACCACGTCGTCGTCCGCAACCGCTGAAGCCACTAAACCACCCCCGAAACCTGAGATGGGAAGCGAATTGTATATAGGCAAAAAGTCATCCTTTCCCCCTCGCCGTCGAGGAGGGCGTGAGCCGAGCTCCCACGCTGGTTGTTTTAATCGAAGCGCAAATTGCCACTGAGCGTAAATGAAATGCGATTTTAATTTCTTCAACGCTTTAAAGGGGCGTTGGTGCTTCCTACCGATCAAAGCAGGGTTGCTAAGCATCGGCTGTCAAAGCTCTTGGTATCGTTTACACCTGCAGTTATCGTACTTGACCGATTTCTCGCGGCATATGGTACATCGGAAGCACCGTCTCTTTGGACGCGTTTGAATCATATCATTTCGTTCGTTCTCATCGGCTCCACCCGTGCGGTGATGATTGTATATTCTACTGTAACTCGTACAACCCTGTTGTTTGCATAGTCTGTGTATGATTTAGTTTTGTGTCGTTTTTTTGTTTGTTGTTTTGTTTCTCGTGTGCAGAAAATACGTTCACGACACCACTAGCTTCCCGGATCGCGCATCCGGGAGCAATTTCTTTCGTTAGCGAATACTATTCACAACAAAGGCCAAATTGTGTATTGCATTTTAGTTCCTAAAATTGATGAATCTTTACCGGTGCTCGAAGAGCGCTTGGTGTGCAAAAGTGTGCTATTGTATGTAGCAAACGCAGCATCCGCAGCGGCCATAATTCTTATAATAGCCTCCAGAGCCTCCAGAGCGCCTTCCTATAATTGGTTCGCAGCGTGTTTATCAGTGTGTGATGTGTGTCCTACGAAGTCCTTATGCGTACGTCAGTATATGTATGTGTTAGAGTGCAGTGATCTGCTACGTGTAAAATATTATTTATGTTCCATCCAGTGCGGGGGGGAGGGAGAAGGAGACACCTTGTTTCGAGCGGTAAAGGGTTAGGCAAAAAAAATGAGGCGATCATTGTGAGTGAAATATTGCGTTTCCAAATCGAAACAAATCGTATGTATTTAAGCAAGTCACATAGAACACACTAAGTTTTCCATTCGGATCGAGAAGGGACCGAATGGGCAAGAGTAATTGTAGTAGTGATAGTGCGTAGTAATTGAGTAGTGAAAACAAAAGCAAATCATAGCTCCCATGGGAGCTGATCCCAGGGGGGGCGAGTCAAATGGTCGAACGTAAGGAAATGTGTATAGTAAAACAAGAAACCAGCCCCCTCCCGGAAAAGGTGCATAGTATTTTTGTTATATCTTTTTAGCAGTTTATACGTGTATATTGATGATGCGCGAAACGGAAGCCTCCCTTCCCGGCGACGCATCGTTCAGTCAGTCTTGCATCGATTTCGAGTAGGTGTCGTTTTTAAACACAGGATAGAGAGAGAGAGAGAGAGAAAACGGCCACGGATGAACGGCTACTACCCTGCAGCAGGAGAGAAGATCTTAGGAGTGGAAAATAAACGCAAAGAAAAATCTTACTTAAGGAGGTGGTTTTTTTTACATTCATTGTTGCGAGTGTGTTGAGAACTAAAAACATGAACAAAAAAAAAGAAATAATCAATTAACTCATGCAGGTGATAGGTGATGATGATTGTATTGCAAACTTACAATAGAGTAAAACCGTATAATAACAGAGAAGACACATATTCATTTGATCGATAATGATAAGAGAACATATTGAACCACAAGCATTAACACAAAACACAGACACACAAAACACGCGCAGAAAAGAAATACACGAAGATGATAGAAACAAGAGCAAAATCACATAAAAATATCAGTAACAAACATGAGAAAATGCGATAAAAAGCAACACATTTACTCAAACACAACGGAATGAAATGAATTTTGGAAAGCGTATAAAATGCAGCAAAAGAAAATTGGAACGGACAACGATACGGATCGGTGGAGAAAAGAAAAATAAAAACAAAGCAAAGCAAATGCAAAAAGAAAGGGTTAGTCAAGTGGACGAAAGGATGTGTAAAAAACAAACGATAACACTACTCTAAGATTACTGTAATATTAAAGAAAGAACGAAACACTCATACACACACACAACTACACACTGAAGTCAACTAAATCGGGATAGTAGAATGTGGGTGGGTTGGGAGAGCATTTCTTTGCTGCAATAGGGGCGCAAGCAAGTATAGTCAAGCCGATGGGGGAGAGGAGGAAAAAAATGAAACAGAAAAGAATGAACAATCCTAACTTAAATCTAACATAGATTGGTGGTGTACGAACGTGAAGCAATTTAAAATGAGAAACGAAATCTAACAAAATGGCGGGAGGTTAGTATTGTAAAAAAAGGAAAAGGGAAATGTCGTGTTATCATCACACCATCATCCACACTCTTGCACAAACACACAAACAGACAAAATCACCCAGTATAGAAACGACAAGAAAGAGTAAAACAGGTCATTTGTATCGATTGGTTTAAGTCAAACAGACGACGAACGACGAACGACCCAGACAGACAGGACACAAAACAGGACAAATAGATAAGGCAACCGAACACAGGACAAAAGAAAAAAAACGATTCGTGGAACGGTGGTACACATTCAGTGGAAGTAATAAGTATTTACTTATGTGAGTAATCTAAATAAATTGAAGCAAAATGAAATGTGAAACGTGTGTTGTTTTTTTTTTGCTTTTCAATGTTTTTCCCCCTATTTCGAGAGGCTGAATTACTGCATTGATTTCGAGTTGTGGAGAAGTGTATATAATATTTCATGCTTTCATAATCTCTCTTCCTTTCTAGTGGCTGATATGGCACGCATGGCGCTTGGATTGGTGCCCGGTCAATCGTCCACTTCGACGTCGAGCGGGGCTTCGGAGCCTAGCTTCGGGACCGGAAGTATCGGCAGTGGTGAACAGTCCACCTCGTCCGGTGGTCACATCGTGGGCACGGTGGTGAGACGCAGCCGGTTTCTGATACGGCAGCATCGCATCAAGAAGGAGAGCGATTCATCCCTGCCCGGGCAGCAACCGTACGAGCCGGATACACCGTCGGACGACAACAGTCCCACGGCACAGTACGGTCAACAGAATCTGCTGACCGTGCCGTCGCACCATCGCTTCGAGCGACAGGTGTCCGAACCCATCCTGCCATTGTCGGCGTCCATCTCCGTCATCGGTGGTCCGATTGCGTCGTCCACCGGCGACAGTCGGCAGGACGCGTCGGAACGGACGCACGGCCAGCTGCTGGCGGTGCCTAGCAACCCGCAGCAGGCGTACCTGGTGAAGCAACACTCACATCCGCTCCTGCCGAGTCAAACGTCCGGTGGAAGTCACGGCACGTCGACGACATCGTTCGAACCGCTCCAAGCGTACACGCTCCAGCGGCAGCTCTCTCATCCCGGAACGCCCGGCCACCAGCAACAGCAGCAACATACGCAGCGTGGTAGTTCGACACCCCTAACACTCGTTACGAGCAGCAGCGGTTCGACGCACTATCTAACACCGTCATCCTCGCTGAAGACGGACTCGGACGAAGAGGGTGGTGGCAGCATCGTTACAACACCATCGACTGCCATCCCAACTATCCAGCTGCAGTCGAGCGTCGATCGTACCGGTGCCAGTCCCACGGTGGTCATTGTCCCGGCCGATCCCGTACAATCGACGCCGACCGTTGTCAGCAAATCGACCACCAACAGCACACCCAGCGAACAGCAAAAGAATCCGACCCCAACCATCTCGTCCGCCCCGACCAGCACGATTCGGGTGAAGGGTGAGGAGCTATCCCGGTCGATATCAACGCCATTGGTAAGTTGGGAGCTTTCCCACGTTTCGGGACGTTATTTTAATACCTGCACGTTTTTCACCGCCAGACCTCGTCCCGCTCAACCGACATACCCGGACTGGACAATCCGCGCTCGAGCCACTGTCCGGTGGTGCGCGAAGGGCCCGCCCTCGGCTGCAACTTCTGCTGGAACACGATCGACGCGCACGGGCGTATTCTGCGGCGCAAGACCAAGTACCACTGTCCCGAGTGCCAGACGAACCTCTGTATCGTACCGTGCTTCCAAGAGTACCACGAACGTCAGTCGGCCGAAAATCCAACGCCAACCAGCGATGGTGGTGGTGGTGGTGGCACAAAATCTAACCTACGAAACTACTCCAAATCCGGTTCGATGTAGGCGGGCGCACCGTGAGGGGGTAGAAATTTGACCATTTGGTACAAACGCAACCGTGTTACGATGGCCTCACCGTGCGGCAATCGGTACCGGTTGGATTTTTCAACTTTTGGGAGAGCATCGAGAGTGATTCGCTGTCACATCCGAGAACGTCCGTCGGTGTGATCGTTATGCGTAATCACCTCGACTCTCGACACTTGGTAATCACGTGTATTTTGGTAGGATGTTAACGTTAACTATTATGTTGTGCTTCGTAAGGCGTTTGGTGTGCTGTTACTCACGCGGAGCAAAGCCGTGAAGCAAACAATGGCTTTAGATATCCCGACGAAAGGAGTTTGTTGTGTGTAAGTTAAATATAGACAGCGGAGTTCGTGGAGTTCGAGTGTGCCGTAGGAACACTAGTTGCAAAGAATACGTAATGATATTTTGGGGTCATTAAGCCTGCCGAAGCGGTTGTGTTTGTTCCCTTTGAACAGCTGCTTGCTGACCCTCGCGCCCATGTTCTGGATACATCTATTCTAATCTGGTTTGGTAGAAAAAAAAACCCACAGTGTAGTCGTAATAAGCCGTTCCATACCCTTCTCGTTCGTGCAATGTAGGGGATGTATGTGTTTTACGGATTTTACATTGGGTCACGTTTGGCAGTGGCATAATTTGGCATGCTGAGTGATGATGATAAGTAGATAACAATTCCGTTACGATCCTTAAACTTTCAGGATACTTTTATTGGACAGAATAGTTAGTTTACTACACCATTGAGCACCTATAAATGGTGGCACACCATACATGCTATCACCATGGCAGGTGAAAGCTATTAGCAGTGGTAACTATGATACAACCAGTACCGCACAGCCCGAAGAAAACCGGTTTCGAAGAATGGCATCGTAAACGTAATTTTGACGCTTGAAACGATACAAACGACCTTGACGCTGGTTTACGTGTTTCGTTGCTATTTCTTGCTGTAAAGATGAAAGAAAAAGAGAGAAGGAGAGAGCTACTTATTGCTGTGCGCTGTACACACTTATACTCATCATCCTTGTTCACAAGCAAACTAGGAAAAAAAATAGCACTGGAAACGAAGAAAGTTACCATTCATCGTGGTTGTATTTGTTGAGCTTTCTGAAACGACGTTTGTTGGCGCTGCCGTAGTAATGTTACTGGCGTTACTAAATGTGCAGATCATATCCCTCATTATCACATAACCGGTAGGAGCGTTGTGCGTCCGGTGGAAAAGACTCCGTTTCGTCAGCGACGCAATCGGTTTGTTAGGTGTGACAGGTGTAAGGTGTATGGACCCGTACAGCTTTTCTTTATGTCTGCCCGTCTATCTGTTGGAAACGTTTCGAACGTGAGGGAAAACGATGTGAATGATCCGTAACGTATACATTATACCATATTCATATAACAATTATACATGCTCTGTATATGGGATAAAGTCTAACTATTTTTACCATGTAATAGAACGTACCTGACAAAGAATGGAAATGAAATGCATTGCGTGTTTGCGACCCCGGGCGCGGTCGTGTAGTTTTGGGGGCTAAGAAAGAGCTAACTTGTTTTTTGTTCTAACGAAAACCGTGTACCACTATTATCCTTTGCTGGAGGATGTTAGGACCCATTAGACAAACCATCACTAGACCCCGGTACGGTAGGACGGTGGAATATTTTTTATAAGCTATATTTAAACCGAACCACATCCATACCACACACGGCATCGTCGCACACCCCCTCTCACACGCTGTCACGTTGGCACACTCTCGCAATCCCCGCGTTAGCTGTAGTGGTTCGAGTGCATTGAATTCGAACAGAAGTGTCCTTCATTCGTGAAGCTTTTGAGGTAAGGAGTGAGTATAAGAAGGAATTTCGTTGTACCGACATCCTTGAACCGGATTAGAGAAGAGCCCATTTTCCCTTAGACGCTTTTAGATCAATGTGCGTGAGTGTGTTTGTGTGTGTGTGTGTGTGGTTGACAGAACGTACAAATTTTTCGTCCATATTGCGAAGCAAGAAAGAAGAGTAAAACAAAACCATAGAAAGAACATATATACACACATTTAAATCGCGTATAAATATCTACAAGGTGGATGAGAAGAAGATAAGATACACATATTACTCACAAGTGAGATGAAATTAACGACGAAAATGGCGTGTCCTGGCGGAGAAGAGGAAAATTGCGTTGCATCATGGAGCGTATAGCGGAACGTACCGGTAGATACTTTGGTGTGTTGTGTTTGTGTGCGTGTGTTTGAGAAAACATGATTCTAGTATGACGCTGTAGAGTGCAGGTACATTTACAAAATGCCCGCTGCTTGGAAATGATAGATCAAACAAAACGATAGCACACGCAAAGATACTACATTTTAACGATGGAGGCGACCACGCAGGTGGTGAGAGTTAGGTCGTTTGGAAGATTGAACCCAGAAGTGGGACACCAGGGATGTAAAATTAACGAAAGCATAAGAAAACACAAAAAACCCAACACGAAATGTAGAGCAACAGCAGCACCCAGCCGGCCGACGAGGGAACTCTTGGCGTATCAATTTGTTATTTTGAAAACTACGAACCCGGCTGCGGAACGTATCCTAAGTGTGTATTTATGTAGACCAGCAGACGATGTGCCAGCAGGGTGCAACATGACGTGCGTAATAAATCCGTTTGAATGGAGTATCGATAATATCGGGGTTCGTTTTTCCTTCGGTGGTACCCGTCGAAATAAAAAACTCACGCCTACTTCGCCTTGGTCGTTCGCTGCCCAGTCTATGGAAGCTCGTTTTATTTACAGCTCGCCTATGCCGCGAAGCATAATGTCCGTTTTACATTCTGTCTGTTTATTTGTCTTACATTCATGTTTTTTTTTTGGTTTGGATTTTGCGTTTTAAAGTCCTAGTGCGTATACAAAATAGAATAGAACATTTCGTGGCTCGGCAGCGTGCAAACAAATTCGAACGGGGAATTCGTTGCCTACTATACATACACAAAATAATGTTCGCTACCATTGTTACGTTAAGGTTATAAATATTTCAACTGTATCCCAAAACAAAACTATAAACTTTACTTTTCATTACTTGAGAGATAGAAGAGAGATAAAGACAGATAGAGAGAGTGAGACGGAGAAGACAAAGCAAACTTTACAACGGAAACGAAAATGCACCCAAAATACACTATGAAACAGGAGGTTAAGCATGTGGAAAAAATATGAACCAAATCATATCGGACGCAGGTCCTAGGTCTGTGGTACCGTTGACGTAACGTGTTGCCAACGAAAACGTGTAACGTTAAAAGGAAGGTACAAAAAACAGCTAATAGCACACTAGATCGCTCTGTCGGTGTCGTTGTTGTCATCTTCGTTTCGTTTTGTCTTTTGGTGGATTCGATGTTGTCGCAACACCGTCATCACCGGGGAAGGCGCAATGTGGCGGGTGTCTCTTCACATGCTAGTAAAAAGGCCACATTCACCGCGATGAGGGTGTGCGAGAAACAGAGAGATAGAGAGAGAGAGAGAGAGAGAGAGATAGAAAGGCAAACGTTTATTAAGAGTTATTCTGCTCAGCTCCCGCAGAAACCTAGTCCGCATGGATGATCTGCTCTCGTTGTTTGTATCCATTGTATCGTTTTCGTTAGCGTTTTGTTTGCTGTACTGTCACTAGTTACTATTTTTAGTTTAGTTTTATGGTTTTCTCTCTTTTTTTAAACATTGACACACGTATTGGTATCGTTTTAAATTGTTTTCTGCTTTGGTTTTTCAACATTATAATTTCTCTTCATGGCTTCGTGGAGTCCTAGGACGGAATCCAGCGTTCGTTATCATCATCATCATCATCATCATCATCAGGTGCATCACAGCGGAAAAGTGGGTGTATTTATCGAATTCCGTTTATTTCACTTCTTGCGCGGGTTTCCCGTAATTCCGCGTTCCTTTTTTTTGCAAACTTTTGCATAACAAAATTTAACCTCGCCAAAGCACGCACCACTGTGGCGAAGGTGCTTTTTATGAATGATTCCTCTTCTTCTTTTTATTCTTCTTCTTCTTCTTTCGGGGCAGTTGTTTGTAGATCACGGAACAAGTAGAGCGTACAGGAACACGAGGGGGGATGGGAGGATTTCAATGAAAAAGGGAATATACTTATCGCCTGCTTCCTTCACAACTGCACCGAGCACGGTGAAGACACGCGCCACTAGCAGCAGTATGCGGCGGCACCGCCGCTTATAATGTTTACTCTGGAAGAATGTAACCCTAGGTAGGGTACCGTATATTATACTTCCCCTTCCCCGGCTTGAGGGTATATTAGTTCTGCTTCGGATGTGGCACCGGTGCCGGTGGCGTTGGCTTGAAGCACTGTAGCAAAAATGCAGTATAGATGATGAACCCGAGACCGAGCGCGATCAGTGCGTACATGAAGATGTTCAGCTCCGGCTGGCGGAATCGGTTCTTGCGTAGCCACTCGAGCACGTCCTGCTCGTCGTACATGTCGCCCCGGTAGATGCTGGGGAAGCGCTTGCGGAAGTAGACGATCGCGGGCAGCTTGGTGACACCCCATTTGCGTGCGTACCGTGGATCGCCCATCTTGACGAAGGTAATGTCCAGGTTGTCCGTCTCGCTGTCGATCAGCTCGAGCTTCTCCAGTACCGCTTCGCTCTCCTCGTGGTCCTCTTCAACTATTTCGCGTGGTGAGAGCGAAAAACAGAGTACGGATGATTACAGGAAGATCCATCTCATGTTCCAAAATGGGTTAACAATTTCAATACTTACAGAAGTACACGGCCAGGAATTCGTTCTCATCCAGCAGCTTGTTCAGCATCTTGCGATTGACCTCCTCGATTTCGTTCTTGATCTCGAACACATCCTGCGACGTCAGCCAGTTCATGACGCGTTCGTGGTCGTGCATGTCGCCGTCGTACAGCATCGGGATCTGCTTGCGGTAGTACACCAGCGACGGAATCGTCGTCACGCCGTACTTGTGTGCCGCGTCCAGGCTGGCGACCTTCACGAAGTCGATACCGTACAGGTCCACCTCACCGTCGATCAGCTCCAGCTCTTCCAGAATGTCGTCGCACTCGGCACAATCTTCATCATCTGTACAAGAGGAGCAGTGAAACTTTCAGTTAGCGTGAACCACATAGCAACATTCGTTCAAATAACTTACAGTAGAAGACACACAGCAGCGGCGACTGCTCCATCAAGCGATCCAACATACGCTCGTTAACCTCTTCAATTTCGTCCGCCAGCTCACGGTTATCGTCGTCGACCAGCCATTCTAGCACCGACTGCTCGTTCTGCAGGTCTCCCTCATAGATCAGTGGATTACCATTTCTGAAACACAATCAAATGCGGATTATGCGATGTCCGGAAGATCCGGAAGCTAGCCGGCCGGTCGAGCCCTACCTGAAGTACACCAGCGCCGGGAATGTCTTGATGGAGTAGCGCTTCGCCAGCTGCGGGTCCTGAATTTTCACCATGTGAATACCGAACACGTCCAGCTCGTCGTCGATCACTTCCAAACCCTCGAGGATCTGATCGCAAATGTTGCAATTGATCTTGTCTATTTTTTTTTAATTTTTTGAAAACGTGAAGGGTATAAAACAATTAGGATACACTTTACGTACAAAGTAGGCAGGGAGGTAGAGACAAATACAGCACGGAAGAAAGAAAGGTGAAAGCTGAGAATCCAGGAGTACAGAGAGGCAAACTGAATAGCGAAAGATAGAGGAAACTTTGAGCATGTAATTCAGAGAACGATGGGAAAGAACGATGGTTCGGGATTATTGTTGCTTGCATTTTTTTCCGCAGTCAAGCTATGTACACGAAAGGATGGGACATGAATAATGCTACCGTGTAGCGATGAGCAAAAAGAATGTACAACTTGAGTGACGTTTTACGGCTATTACTAAAATCCAAACTACAATTCCAACTTCTAAATTGTTCTGTTCATAGTTGTGGACAACTATAGATAAAGGGATCAGGAACATATACTTTAAAGGAGTGATAATATTCCAAAGTAATAATTTAGAATGGTATTTTGGCACTTGGTTGGACGTTCTCTATAGCCAATTCGTAAATAGTACCATGGCAACATGTTTTCTAACCCGGTGGTACAATTGCGGAAAGGTACTCATTAATCTGAAGTTAAGCTGCACAAAACAGAACACGGACATACTGCCGAAGTGAAATTATTCAGTGATCAAATAGGCTTTTTGAAACACGGAACACTGCATTGGAAAGGAACGTTTTGCTAAAGGAAATTCTGGCAGTAAGCAACATATTGAAGAGACGTACAACCGATAAAAGAGAATTGTAAGCAGGTTGTTTTGAGTGAAGTGATATTTACAGCTGTCAGTTAGAAGTGCGTGGAAGATACGGAAGATGTTCGGAAGGCGTATTTACAGCTTGAGTTGCTTGAGATATGTACATAGTATATATATATACAGAAACAGAAAATGGTAACATGGAGGAATGACTCTGAAGGCACAGAAAGGTCGGCAAAACGTTTAACACATAAAATCTTGCAGTGGTTTGCAGGATTGGTAGTTGCCGCTGTGGAGCATTATTTGGAGATTGTACGGATACAGAAGGGCAGCACGAAACAATGGTGGGGAACGGAAAATAGTTTGAAAGAAACCCAAAACAGAATGGCGGTTTTGTTAAGATTGGGAAAAGGGCGCACAAGATAGCGACAATAACACGAGCAAAGGACAGACATTTGCATTGCGCGACGCATTGCTGGCGAGCGGCCGGCAAACAAGACAGCAAGAATGACAATTGGGTGGAGGGGTAGAGGGGGGCAGGGCAGACAGTGAACAGAAAACACGAAACGCAAACGTCGCCCAATCGGGTTGCGATCAGGGGCGGCTGTACCTGAAATTCCTTCCCGTGCAAATTCCTTTCGCTTGCGGATGTTTTCCGCGGAACAAAAACTTCGGCAGTACGAGGGTGATTTGGTTTTGTCTGTAGTTTTTTTTTTTTTTGGTGCAGTGAAATTAACCGGTTGTGTGGATTTGATAAGCACGCGATTCATCCAACAGTGCACTCGGAAGAGAGGGTCGTAGTAGGCATACAGGAATTACGTATGTGTGTGTGCATATGTGTGAGTGTGTGCGATAAAAAGAAAAAAAGAAAGAAACCATATTAGGAACGTTTTGTGAACTTAGCGGGTGTGGGGCTTGAAAATTTTGGACATTGGATTTGGACCGATAGCTCTTCAGCTGGTGCGAGTTTGCCTTTCTGGGATGGGCCAATTACGGGACTTTGGACACGAGTTTGGACTGCAAATTGGGGGTGCGGACACACCATACACACTCGAGCACAGCTAGGTGTTAGTAAACGGTGTGAAACCACTTACAGAAGTACACGGCCAGGTACTGCGTTTCGTCGACCATCGATTCGAGCATGACTCGCGTGATCAGTTCGATGCGATCTTCGGTTTTCTGCGTGATCAGCCACTGGAGGACTTCCTCCTCCTCGTCCAACGAACCTGAGGGTGACAGGAGCGGGAAAAAGATATCAGTCGGAGGTCCTACCGTAGGGCCAGCAGCACGTCGTCCTCGCCTACCTTCGAACACATTCGGCACGTTGTCCTCGAAGTACACCAGCACCGGGTAGTCGGAGATACCGTATTGTTCCGCAATCGAGAGATCGTCCGTCTTGACGAACATAATGCCGTGGCGATCGCAGTCATCGTCGATGTTCTCCAGCGACTCCAGCACGCCCGAGCACTGCTCGCAGTCATCCACATCTGGGCGTTCGATTCGATCAACGAGAAGAGTTAGAATTAGAAACGGCTTTCTGAGGACGGACGGTTCAAAGTCCAGTGTTTGGGATGGTTGTTAAAACAAACACTGTTAGAGTAGTTTAAGTAGTTTAAGTGACGTGAAACAGTGAAACAGTGAAAGATACACTGGACAACGCTAGGGTCCAAACATGCAACAACGGAGTTAAAAGCCAGCATGAGCGGAAGGGAACAATCTTTGGATGGGCTGCGGAAACACGGGGTTCTACAGCTGCTATACCCTCCACGGATGTCGGTGCCGGTGTTGGTGTCGGTGTTGGTGGTGTCGATACCGGCAGCGGTATCGATTCTCCGTCCCCATCCTCACCGGCAGCATCGTCCACGACCTCGGCCGAGGTCGCCGCATCCAGCAGACCTTTACGTTCCTTCGCCTTACGCTGCTTCTTCGCAGCCTTTGTGAAGCATGCCTCACAAGTCGTTTTATTCCCTGGTGCACGCGGTGCGTTAAGTGTCATAAGGCGAAAAAACACACATAAAACGATCGTGGTGGTGCATTGCGTGTGCGTTAAGAGTTAAGAGAAAAAGTTTACATTATGACACAACATCTTCGGGCAATGTGGCTACGGAAACGCTTGCACTCGTGTCGACGGCACATATTTGATTAGCACATTTGATGTTTAACATTTGACATTGACATTTGACCGCCTTCATCCAGCCGGTCAGTACCTGTGGAATGCTGACAAGCTACGCTACTATACTCACAGAAGTACACCGCCAGTGCGTTCGAGTCCTCGATCAGACTCAGCAGCTTCGGACCGTCCAGGTCCTCGATGATGTCACCGCCGGGATTCTTTTGCGTCATCAGCCAGTTCAAGATTTCGTCTTCATCGTTTAGATCACCTGCGGGGAAAACAGGTCGTCTATGCAGGACTGCAACGTACAATGGCCTACTGTGATGGCCGGCAACATACCTGCGTAGATGACAGGCTCCTTGGAGGACAGCTTGAAGAACACGATACCGGGCAGTGCGTACACACCGAGCTCCTTGGCCATCTGCTTGTCGTCGATCTTGACGAAATTGATGCCGGCCCCGTCGGCTTCGTCGTCGATGTGCTCGATTTCGGCCAGCACCCGCGGGCACTGTTTACAGTCGTCGCTATCTGTCCGGACGGCAACAAACGCGCATTACTAGCATCTATTCTCCACCGAAACATCCGAAAAGGGGTCGCGGGAAACTTACAGAAGAACACGGCCAAATAGTCGGACGCCTGGCGGATCTTCTGGAACATCTTTCGGTTCACCTTCTCGATGTGGTCGGTCATCTCCATGTTGTGCGGATCGGTGAGCCAGTCGAGCAGCTCCTCCTCGTCGTCGATGTCACCGTCGTAGTTGATCGATTTACCCTTGCGGAAGTAGGTAACGCCGGGCGGGTTGCGGAAGCCAAACTTCTTCGCCATAAGCCGGTCGCTGCTCTTGACGAGCAGGATGCCGTAGTCGGCCGCCTCATCGTCGATCAGCTCGATGTGGCGCAGAATCTTCGGCGTGTTCGGATCCTCTTCGACGTCTGTTGATGACGTGTGTTAACAGGTGGGAAATATTATTTAAATAAAACACGATCCAAGTAGGCTGCACACGAAGCAACAGACTCACAGAACACAACGCCGAGGAAGTCTTTGGTGTCGATCAGGCTCAGCAGCTCATCCCGCTCCACCTCCTGGATGCTTTCGTCCGTCTTCTGGCCGTGCATCCAGTCCAGCACGTCGTATTCGTTCATTAGGTCACCTACAAAAAAACCGATCCACCGGGCCACCGTGCGCGGCGTGAGTGTGCGAACAAAAGTTTTTAAGTAAAGTGCGAACAACCATCAAGTGGGCTAATATGCTGTATCATACTGTGGCACATAAACTAAACTTAAACAAATACTTACATCCTGCAGTGGGCTAATTTGAACGACAAAGTCATCGCATACGAACGTGTACAGAACAATGGATGCATTAAGGGAGAACGATTGAAAGGTGGGGAAAGAGAACTCGAGAGAGAGAAAGAAAGAGACGACCTGCACGGATTGGTATTCCTTACCCGGTCATGATGGTTGTAGCTCGAACACTCCAGAACCGTACAACAGCGGAGGAAGCACGAAATATAAACACGCAACAGATACGGTTTTTGTGTGATTTTTTTTTCTTCTCTGATACTTTGCTTGAGTTTCTTCGTATCCATTTTTCAGTAAAAGTTTAAAGATAAAAAGGCTTGTTGATTTTACACAATAGGGATGATTTTTTTCTCCATTTCTTGGCTCCTTGCTTTGTTATTTCTTGCGTCTCCTTCTTCTCTTGTTTTTTGATTTGTTTTGTTTTTGATTGACGTTTGTTCATGTTCATGTCCGTACGCTCGCTTCCGTCCATCTTTCATGCGTCTACCTCTCCGCAATCTTAGTAGAGCGTTTTGTTTTCCTCCCTCATGCTGATAACGTCACATTTGCAGTCCCATTCGCTTAAATCACTCATTATGGGTGGGTCTTCCTTTAGAAATAGTTCTAATCCTACTTCTTTGAATACGTTTGACTTTTGCACGTTTGTTCGTTTTCATACCATGCGGTGAGCGTTTTTACTTGTTGTGAATTAAAAACTGACTTTCGATTATCTCTTCCCTTCCCTTTCCTAACTTTCGCCCTCCACTCACAAAAGTTATCTCACGCGGATTCATCTTCGGCTTCTTCGCTTCTTCTACGAAAGTTTGACAACACGATTCCCCCGACTGTACGCCGGCTGGTGGTTTCGTCTATCTTCAGCTCGAAAAAAAAATGTAACCACAAAATCACAGAAAATTAGCAGCATTGTGGCGGCACACAGCTTCTTCCGAGACCGAGATCGGAGTGCAGGTTATGTCAATAACGTTTTTACTAAATTTCTCTCGTCGCCTCATTGGACGCGTGTCGCAATGGCAGTTTCGCATAGCACGCTTTGTTAGTGTAGTAATTCAATTCGGGTCCAAGTGGTGCCCATCAAGCGAGAGATATTGAGAGATATTCGTACTTATATAAAGAGCGATAAGAACCGCGTAATAAAATAAATTACGCACACCGACCTCTCCGGTGCAAGTTATTTCACAAATAAAAAAAAACAGCAACAACAAGAAGAAACAATTAAAAAACCATATCGAAAATATGCGTGCAAAAATAGTGTTAATTAAATAGTTGTCCCAAATAAAACCGTCCATAGAAGGAGCTACGTAACACAGTTTCGGTGCGAGTTGCGAGTGTAGAAAATGGCGGCGTCCGCTGTCGCGACAGTGACCGCGCCCAGTAGTATAAGTGCAAGATAGTGCCACAAAGCCTACTTAGGCCGTGCCCAAAGAGAGGGATTTTACCGTCCGACTGCTCCGCTCGAAACGGTCGGCGTAATGATATTAACACAGATAAATAATGTTACTATATACTCTAACGACAAACAACGGTTTTTTTTCTTCGTTTTGCAGTCTATGTTGGGCGAACGTTTGCGTATAGTGAACGATAGGTGAAATAATAAACGAAAAGAAAAAAAAAATGTATATAAAAACACGACTTGTACAACTGCTTCCACGCGTAAGCAGCAATAAAAGTGATAGTAGTAGTAGCAGTAAGAGTAGTAGTAGTACTAGTTGCCCTAGATATGTGCGAGGTTTACCTGTCAAAATGTGCTGCCTGTGTTGCATTGCTTCGTTTGTAATAGTAGTAGTAGTAGCAGCAGTAGTGGCCGGCCTATCAAGTCATCTACTGTGCTGTGCGCGTGTTCGTGCACGGTTAGTAGTCAAGCAGCGTTTCCTTTAGTAGCGTGCGGCCTTTGTGACAGACAGCGCGGGCGTGTCTGCCTTACCTCAGTCTAATTGCTAAAGCGCGACAGATTGGAGAGCATTGCTTGTGCTTGTTTTTGTCTGACAATTTTGTCTTCTCTTAAGTTTTATAAAATAAAGAAACATTTCTTCGCCATTCTTCCTTTGAAGGTTCGGTACTGGTTCTCACGATGTGAGGTTTCCTTCTTCTCAGTTTGACCTTTTGGATTGTTGTGATTGTTTGTGTGTTCCGCTTTGCAGGAACATCCTTTTCCTTTTCTACTCACTTTTAGTTCACTCCTTCGCGTACTATTTACAAGCTTGAAATATTTCTCTCCTCCTTTCCTTTTCTTAAAAGTTCGTTTAACAACTTCTTCTTTCTGGTTATGCCATCTGTAAGTTTGCTGTCAGGTGGCTTTTGCATTCTCTCCCCCC
>JXXA01015850.1:0-11204 GCA_000956255.1 Anopheles punctulatus
AAAAAGGAACAACAAAAATATACTACTTCGATATGAAACAAGCAGCCTGCTCTTAAAAAACCACGGCTTTATCCAACTCCATATGGGATCATTTGGAACACGGTTAAAAAGATTTTCTTCAAACACACGAAGCGAACATACCAGGACCCGTTTACATTCCGACCATCGCTTATAAACACACCCCACCCATTTGCTTGACGTTTGGCGTTTATGCCAACGCGAAAGCCGTTTTGACAACACGACGGTTTGCTTCTGCCTCTGCCCCGCGTTCCCCTCCCCTGTAGCCCACAAAGGAAGCGTTCGGTCGTTAACAGCAGCGTTTTTTTCTCACGCAGTTGATTTTCTGCTTGTGCATCGTGAAGCCACGCATTTTGTGCCGTTGCCGATTTTTTCTTCACACTCACACCCGCCCTCTTCTCGTGAAAGATCGGTGGGAGAAAAGAGTGTCGTCTCTAGGTTTAGCGCTTGTTTAGTGTTATATCTCCATCACGGTTGCTACGGTTGGTTTCTTTTTGTTGCGTATTCACGGGTTCACTAAAGTGCGTGCGGCAAACGCGGTGGTTGCGAGGCCCCTGGCGTATAGTCGGAACACATTTTCACACTCATTCCTTAGGCGGGGTGGCTTCAACGAACGCTTACAAACCCTGCCCTGTGCCCTCTGTGTACGGCGTCGTGAATGGCTACTATCTGCGATTGACCATTTGCATTGATCCACCCCGTGAGAAAGGTTTAATTTTCCAGCCATCGGCGTTAAACGTGTGTGTGTGTGTTTGTGTGTATGTGCGACGCGCGTGTGTTGTACCGTCATCGCGAACGACACAGGAACGGGTAGCAACGGAATTGCTGCGCCTTCGTGATAGGACGCCGCCAGCAGCAGTATGGCTGGTAGAAATTCGACGGGAATGCCACGAATATGCTCATTTCTGGATGGCACACGTCGTCAGCGGCGTTGTCTCTGTGTTTGTGCGTGTGTGTATGTGTGCGAGACTCTTGTTTAAAGTGTTCGCGAACGATGATGAGAACCAGGTTCCGTCTAAGGCTACAATGTTTTCCCTTAATTAGGCACAAGCTTTTCCCTGCACGCGGTTATTGAAAGGATGTGTGTTCCTGTATATACGTTTGTATGTATGTGTAACGCGCGCAAGGAAAATCGATATATCTCGAATCCTCCTCCCGCTTGCTTGGATGGATCTTGGACCAACAAAAAACGCAATTTCACTTCTGTCGTTTGATATCGTCATTGCTCTCTTATCCTTTTTTAGAATTTTTCCTGCACCTTTCGAAAGGTATTCTAGGTAGCCGTGAAGTGAAACTCCCCTTTTAATTAAACACCCTTTTTTGGTGCTTCAGCCAATTTTGTCCCAGGAGCTTCTCCTGGAAACGTGTTTTTGTGCGCGATAAACGAATCTTTGCATAAACCATCCATAACACAGCAGCCACGGGAATGGACCACTTTTTAATTTCTTGCATGTTTCCATTTATGCCGTAGCGCTCGTACGTAAACTTTATGAACATCCAAACGGATTGGTGTGTTACTAGAAGTTTTCTAGTTATATGTGTTCGAAATAGGGTGCATGCACCGCCAACACATTAGCCTGAAATTGTGTTAATTTAATGTGAGAACTAGGTTCCGCGCTCAATAATGTGTGGTTTCGCCGGCCGGAGATTCCTCAGATTTCCCATCCACGAGCACACCTGCGCTGAGTCGAAACTTTCTTCAAACATGCAAGAGAGTCTGAGCTGCTTTTCTGGTGGGAGGAGAGGGAACGCGTGAAGGTGCACTGGTTTGTTCAACACGTAGCACCAACAATATATTTACCCCGATGTTAAACATTTTAATTTGTTATTAAATTTGTATCTTACTAATGCAAATCACATATAAAGTGACAATGTATGATCTCACCCGGCTGGGGGTCCAAAGGCTTCTTGGACCATTGTGCTGAAATGTGTCAGCATTATAACTTTCCTTTGACCCTTGCCGTGATGTATACGCTCCTCCCAAACGCCGGGTAGTTCCAGAGTAGAGAATTGTTTCGATTGCGCTTCTCTTGACCCATTCATGATCCCCTTTTCGTGTGTATAACGCACCGGTCTTCCTCTATCCGTGATTGGACCGATGTCAGCTACACTCACACACTTACACCGACACCGAGAGCGTGTCGCGGTTCGTGAAAACCGGTAAAACAAGAACAAGTGGTGCGGCTGAAGAAGACGTATAGGCCACGCGGCGGCACTGTTCGCCGCGTAACAGGCTTTCTCTTGCGCGTGTAGAACGTCTAGCCCAGCTTCTTCACTCTCAGACACCAGGGGACGACCTGCTTTGTGCTAAATACCTGCTGAAAGGGGTGCTGAAAAATTGAGGCAACAGAACTGTTTTTTTTTAATTTGTTTGGTTGCATTACTCGACAAGAGATGGCGCCACTGCAATAAAGATTTTAGCATCGAGTGTATCTAAGAGAATCTTCGTTGGCCAAAACGAAGAAAAAAGATATGCTAGATTTAGTGCAGATTCGATGTACGAACTAATGTTCACAATTATGCATGAACTTGTTGGAAAGTACATAATGACCCTCTGGTCCACCACACGAGGGTTTTGGTAGCTCGGCTTTCACGGAACTGTCACCCGAGGAAAACCTGTCGCCAAGGGTTGATGTTTCTTGCCGGTGGCTAGATTCTGAGTCGTTTTTGAAGCCCGAAGTCATCAGCGGTTAGACGACGAGCGCCCTGTGTGCGAGGAAACCGTTTTACCGTTAAATAATCGACAGTCACCTTTTTTCCACCAATTCCTTCGCTGTTCGCTTTCACGTTACGACCACACCGACACGCCACGTCCACCCCGGAACGGGAAATGGAGAAGGAGAGTAGCGAGAAGCAGCCACGCGGCTGGCAGAGCCTGCCTCGATAATGGCTAATGCCATTACGTGTGGCCGGCTGAACGTGACGATATTTGGCATGCAGAAATTATTCACCTCAAACCTGACTACCATTACCGTGTGTGTGTGTGTGTGTGTGTGTGCGGTGCCGGTGGGGTTGTGTTGCGAAGGCACTATTTAGAAAGTGCAGTTTCGGCACACCATTGCTGTACCCCCGCGTCCAGCCCTGATGATGTGTGCCTTTCCGCGGACACATCGTCGTGTCGATTAGCTCATTTGGAAAGGTTCCTCGACGGTTGTTTGCGAATACTCGTAATGAGAATGCACGATGGCATCGAGAACAATCCTTTGTTTCATCTCGGTTTAAAAAAAGAAGGCGATCGAAAGAGTTCAATCATGCGCGTAGCATCAATTGTTTGTTAAAGCAGAGTTGGCTGGAAAGCAGCTTAACGTAAACAGTGTTTATTTATTGCTCGTGTAACCTTTGAGACCCTGCACCCCTCTCGTGCATCCCCTCACACAACCTGAGATGATATCGGATTTCTTGTGCCCCAAAATTTCGAGATAATGCTGTTCTGCCTGCCGTACACCGCTTCCGATTCCTTCCAACAACCCCAAAACTCGCAACAGCTGTTTTTAGGGTGGAACGAACTGTGATGTGGCTTTTTCTGAATGGTCGCCTATTGGATTGGATGTTGCCGAACCGGACCAGCGGTTGAACTTTGCGAACGCACCGTAGGGCATCACCTGATAAGACGAGCGATGTTTTCGGCGGAGCACTGCAGGACTGATAACATTACCAAGGAGCGGGGGGGATATGCAATCGAAAGCAATAAATTTAAAAAGAGCCGCGTGGCAGTGCACAAAACTGCACGAGATAAAGCGACCGACCAGGTGGAAACTTGTGGACAGGGTGAAGAACGTGCAAAAAGCGCTCAACGGCGTGCAGACAACAAAACTCACCTAGTGAACATTATTCATTCTACATTTAATTTGAACCTGTCTACGTTGCGGCGCCCAAACAAAAAAAAACGCATTATTTATGGACATACTTTAAGTAGGGCACTTTTATTGTGATTTTTGAATGTGGTACACAAAATCTCGTTTTTGGTTCGATGTGCTTTAAGCAAATTGCAGCAAGTAATAACAAAAGTTAACAATGATGATTCGATCGATTTTTTGGTGTCAAACCGCCGTTCGCTACTCGTGTGTTGATTGAAGAATTGGCACACAAAAAAAAACGAAACCCGCTCAATATAGGTGCAGTGCGTTCCGCACTTGGTCAGAACAAGTTTCGCTACCACGCTCATTTCATTTGGTCAGCAAAATTCATCCTCCATGCGCACAAAGCAACGTGAACCATGAATTCTGGGGCAAGGATGATGATCTTTTCGAAAGTGCCCATTTGAGCCGTAGTGCTTTAGTGAGCGCTTTACCGATCCAAAATATATTTTATTGACTGGTTCCCGGAGACCGTCGGAACTCCGGACAGGTTCCGTAGTCGTACCAGTTCGCACTAGTGTGCAAAGATTTGTGCAACTGCACTTGCTTCTCGCCGTGTGTAGCTTTATCCGTAATTAACGCCCTTGGCGAGACAGTGCACGTTTACGTAACGATGGCGTAAAGCTGCAAGTAGTGATACAAAACGTAAACTACAAAAAAAAAATCAACTTCGCGTCTTCCTACGATTGTTCAATTCATGATCCGCCAGACGAACTGCGTAGCAGTGCGATACTGAGAGTTCATGCGTCCGACGATCCGCTCATCCGTCGTTCGGGCGCGCATGATCGATGCACGTTTGATGGAAAATAATCTTCATGTCTGATCGACCGATCTGATCTGGTGCAATGAATTGTTAAAAATAACCCCGGCGTAATACGCACTTTTATTGAAACGATATGCTGTTGTGTTATCGTCGTGGGTGACGGTGAATAAACATCGGTACAATCACGTCGATTACTTCACTAGCTATGATGTGATCAGCTATAAAAGAGATTACTGCGTCTAACTGAAATTTAGATTCACTTTAAGTCAAATTACAAACAAAAATGGAGCAATTTGTCATAGCATAAGTTGAGCGGATTTTTAATTTCGATTTAAAATAGAAACTTTTTTCGAATGACAGTTGTTGCTATTGCACTCCTACTTTTCTTTTTCAGTTCTATTTTTAACGTAGTAACATCACTCTAGAACTAAAAGGAAAACAGGAAAATTGAAAACATAAATTTAGGGTCAAAAACTATTTTATCAAATGGTGCTACAGATTACTAAGAACGCTTTTTTCTTTTTCCTTATCTGGTCGTATTCAGTCAAGCTGAGATTTTAAGGTGCCGAACATTGGAAAGCTTGTATACCGTCCACAATGCCGCAACGAATTGGTGCACATTTTCCCATATCGTAAACATGTAAATCTCTCCATTCGATGGCAATATAAACACCGAGAGAAAATGTATCGCTTTTGCCTCCGTGTTGGCGGGGAACATTTTTCAAATAATCGAACATGTGTTTCCATTCCACCATCACTCCACATCGGCTGACGGTGAGGGGAAATCGTGTGCGTCTGCTGCTTCCCCTACTGGTGCCAATGATTAGCAACGATTAGCGTAGTACGGAGCAGGGTTATTCAATTGCATAGCTTCCCCTCCCTGTGGTGCCTGCGATGCGTAAAACGCCTTCCTTTGCATGCCGAGTGAAATGGATGACCTACTGTGATAGCGGAGCAGCACTAAGCACCGATTGCACTTGCTTGCAGGCTAAACGCATATCCTTCTTCCGATCATTTGGCGCGCTGGACGTGAGGAGCCAGTCCTTCATGTGATGCATGAAGAGTTTTGTTTGTAAGAATAATAAACGACCTTCCTCACTGCGCCGTGCGTTTTAAAAACGTCCAATGAAGCGAGCATAATAGACCTACTTTGATTTTAACAAATGCAAACCTTCGCGCTCGGTTTGAATAAGTACGGCGGAGGTTTAGCTTAACGCTAGGATACGTGGCTTGAAATGGTGATGGTGGCAAGTGGTTTACTGAAAAGAACAGAATCAGCTCGTCAGTTTGTTTGGATTGACGGAAGCGTATAAACACGGGATGCAGAGTGCAAGAAGCATTTCGTAACTTAATTCTCTTCCCGATGTTAGAACTGTGCGCAACTTTATTCCTATTCGCTTCAAAAGGAGAATCATTTGCTTTCGTACCAAAGAAAACATACTCGATTCAGGGGGTCGTGTGCGTTGGAGAATAGAAATAGGTCATCCGTGTAGTGCCAATAGTGTTTGCCTGCTTCTGCTATAGCGTTTGCGTTTGTTTCTGTCCCCGTCCTAGTTTTGCATTCCCTTCGTCGTGAATTCTACATTCCAACGTCCTTCGTGTGCGTGTAAAGTGTGTAAAGTGTACAAAACAAAACAAAAACATCCGCATCCGTAGTATATACATCGAGTTATACACATTATTTTAAGAGTGAAGTAAGCAAACAAAACACATCGCATTAAAAATGGCTCCGAAGGCGTCCGCCGAAAAGAAAACCCAGAAACAAAAGCCTCAAAACGCTAACCAAACCCAAACCCAGAAGAAGGTAAATGTGCGGCGAGGGCAGGCAGCCCGATGTTAGGGAGGAGATGGCCGTTGCCATGGCGACGAAGCAATGTGCACTTTTCACTAACCAACTCGCTTTTCTCGTATGCACGTTCATCTTTCACAGGAAGTGCAGGGCAAGTCGAAGAAGAAGCAATCGTCAAAGGCGAGCAGTAAATCCTCTTCCTCGGTAACGTCCGTCCTCTGTAGCTTCCTGCTGGCCACATTCCTGCTGTTTGGCGTAACGGGCGCACTCATAGGCTATGACACGTATCGGGCCGGTGGCAAGTTCGAGGCCTCGTTTACCGGGCAAACGCTGAAGCAGGCCGGACTGCTGCCGGCGGTACAGGATGCGTGGACCTGCACGATGAAGTACAGCGCTCGCGGCTACAAGTGGGCCGAAGCGAACGTACCGGTTTACTACCAGGCCACGAGCAAGGTACGTTCGGTGTCTTTTTCGTCCATCTTTGGGCGACAAAATGTGTCATCTTTCGTTTCATTTCGTTTCGTTTTTTTTCTTTTGTCCTTTCTCTTTTCTCCACCACGACAGGCCCTTGGACCATACGTAGAATTTTCGATAGACTTTGGTAAAGTTCTCTGGAATGGTACCAAGAAGGGTTTCGCCAGTGTGAAAGTGCTTGCACAGCAGAAACTGCCAGTGGTGGCCGATTTCGTAAGTATAAAAACGAAAGTGCGATGCGAAAACGTGACTTGTGACTGATCTTCAAATTTTATTTTTTCTCTTTATGTGCTCGTCGCTGGCCAATTTATCTGCAGATCGAACAGTATGCACCGGGGCTGCCGAAGAAAATCGGCGATGCATCATACGCCCTTTGCGACACGGTGTGCAACTTCGCGAGCAACGCGTACAAGCACACGTTCGAGTTCTTCAAGACACAGGTGTTTGTGTAAGTGTGTGACTGGGACATGCTAGTGTGGAAGCTTATTGCGTTTGTTTGTGTTCATTGATATTTTGTTAGTTACGTAGGCAGTTTTTCGTTAGCACTTCATGTTTTCATTTTATCGCATGGCTATTCTGATTCTGATCTTGATTTCCGATACCCCTTCTTGGGCAAGGGAAAGATAAATTTAAAAGGAAAAGAATAGAAGATTATCTTTGTATTGTATTTGAATGTATAGTCAACTTTTTTAAATCCTATATTCCCTTTAGCTGTGATTTATAAACTAATTTTTTATCGAATTTACTTTCGTCGTTGAAGTTTGAAAAATTCATGTTTTATTTTTTTGTTTTGTCGTTTTGTTTTAAGCGTGTTTTACATATTCATCTAAAAGCTTCTTCGTCGTCTATATCATTCTAAAATCTATTTTTTTGTCTTATTTCTCGCTTCAAAAACAGTGGGAAACTTTCCATGGAAAGCTTGGGAAAAGCCTTCAACAGTACCCAACAGGCTGCTGCTCAGTACTATAGCTGGTTCAACGATCAGGTGGATTTCTATGCCAAACTCAAGTAGAACGAGCGTCTTACCATCAGCAGCAGTAACAACAGCAACAACAGAAAGAAGAATATCTCTCACTAAAAACCCCGTCATTACGATCATCGACGGAACCCAACTGTGTAGCGACTCCATCGAGATGCAGACGCGATTTTTCGTCGTGCAGTCGGATAGCATCATGCCAGGACACGCAGCGAACGATTGCAGTTTGGCGGAAGGAGGGGTATTAGTTTTTGAGATGAAAAGTGAATAGGGTAGACGAGAGACTGCATTAGGAAAATGGAAAAAAGTGTAATTGTTTCTAGCAATAAGGGATAGCAGATGCAGATGGAGCGAAAGATCAGAGTCAGAGAAACGGTGAAACGTGCTAGATAGAAGTGTAAAGAGGAAACATTCTGGACATGCATAAAGTCATAACTACGATCACAAAATGGAGCAAAACACGCCGGCGTGACATAACAGAGGAAAGCTTACTGCGACAACATCCGCACGTGAAGCTGTAACAGGATTCCATAAGTCATATTCGAACGATCATTGCTACCACCAGACTGTTTGGTTTTCTAAGTGTGTACGATTTTTTTTGTTTCTTTTGTGTTCAACTCGTTTTTGTGTATCGTATCTGTGAGTATTTTGTACGTAGGTGTAATGCTATAACTGACCATAAAACCCAACAACGGTGAACAATAACACAAACGAACGAGATTAAGTTGGAATTTGGATGTGCATTTTTTGTTGCGAAGGAAGTAATCCGGAAACAAGAAATTGTCAGATAGTAACATTAATTTTTTGTGTGCTGAAGAAGAAACTTATGAGTAAAAGGAGATCCATAACAACAACAACAAGCGCATTATCGCAGTGAAAACTGAAGACTTTTAGAATTGTACCTTTTCTTATTTAAAAAAAAAAACAATCCAGCAACAAATGACTCAATTTGGAAACTGTTTCCCATCACAGTAGCCCATCCACCACTTCTGGAGAGCGGTGCGTGTGTACGCAAGTGTGCTCTGCTCCTCAACGTGTCGAAGGGTTTTTTTTATCTTTGTTTCTTACATTGACTAAACTGGGCCTGTATGTAAATGGTGTGCTAGTACTTTGTTTTAGACTATTGGCACACTATCGTTTTGGGGCGGTAGAATGTGCAAAGGATGCACACGAACGGATTTGTGCGTGTGCTGAAGGTTCCCGTTCGCCTTCCTTTCCCTTACGGTTGGGTTGGTGGTTAATAACGTACGGCGTAATAAAGAAAAGTGCATGGAAATGAAAGTTAAATAAGTGAAAATGTTTTCAATATTGTTTTTGCTTAACATTCGAAAGAAAATTAAATACTCTTGTTCGTTAAGTATATCAAGTATTTTCGGTTTGTGGTTAAACCACGACAAAAACTTCCACCGGTCCCTGGTTTAAGCATCCCTATGACACAACATATAATCGAGAATTGTTTGGTAGTGACACAACAATATCACTTCAGTATCATAAACAGTGCTTCCTTGGATAGATAGTTAACAGATTTTTTTATCGCACTGCTTTGTGGGGTTGTATTTGGTTCGCTTATAAAGCTGTTTATTCAACTACTTAAATCTACACTTTTCGGAAGACAAAACCATACCACTAGCCCTTAAATGTTCTTTCTTCAGTGATTTAATTTCATTTGGTAACACAAACTATCAAAATCTTTTGAAAGAACATTTGATAAGATGCGGAGCTACCAACGGAACGGGATGGTTGATTTTTAATATTTTGTGTACCGGGTTTGAATGTATTTCAATATTAATTTACAAGGAATCAGTGGAATCCTCTATACGTGTAGCGACACATGTGCACACAACTCTAGTACGCATCGACACGTGGTGGCGGTGCATAGTAACCATCACCCTTGCGCTCGCCGTTGAATCCCTGACGATGTCTTTCCATTCGCATGGCCTAGCAAAGAAATATACAAATAGCAAACATACATAAAATCAATCCTGTACTCAATTCCGAAATTAAGTTCAAACACCGTACCTTGAATCTAGCAATCTGTTTCGTCATAAACGCACACTCCTGGAAGTCGGCCAGCAGGTCGGCGCACTTCGTCGCACCGCGCACGGTTCCGTACGCCTCCAGGCAGTCAATCGATGCCATCTCCAGCTCACCGCACTTGTCGTACTGCTGGAAGTTGACCATCGACGCGGTCAAATCGGTGAACGGTGAGCGGAAAAATGGTCCGAGCGACATTTTGCACCGGCTAAAAGGTTCATGTAAGAAAAATAAATTATTTGGAAAACCATCTCTTTCTGCATTCCGGAATCTCGGTGCTCTCTCGGCGCAGACAGACAATATCAAAATAAAGCAACCTGCTGTGATGTAACGTCAATCCGGAAGGCACAATCGTACAGAAGTACACTAATTAGAGGGTAAGAACTCTATAGTACTGTTTGCGCGAACATCTTATACGTTAAAAACTTGCTCTTGTGACTATAAAACAGTGGAAAAACTGATTTAATCGAATAAATTGCCAGAAAAACTCACCTTACAGGCTGGAGTTAGCACAATTGTTTTTCTTTTCCTAGCTGTCGTTCCTTAACAACTGTCACATATGTGACAGCAGCAGTGTTGCCATTTCTTCTATATTCGATTCAGGATTTTTCGGTTGACTTGAGAATTGAGATTGAAACTACTTCATATGGCTTTTTAGAACAATTATTTATATATTGTTTTATTCATTCAATTTTGTTTCTTCGTGTTCTACTATATCAGTTGTCCCGTTCGTATTTTGGTTCGCGTTTTGGGGATTTTCTTCCGTAATCGTCACGTGCCGCATTTGTTCTATATGGTCTGTTATCCTGTGAACTGTAGTGATTACGATACCGTCTATTGCCATGTCTATCGCTATAATTATTCGATCCTTGCTCTCTAAGACTAGATGAACTAGTATTGTCATATGAATGTCTATAAGAATTTCTTCCGTAATCGTATGATTCGCGACTACTATAGCCTCCATTGTTTCGATCGTTGTAACTCCTATTACTATCCGATCGCGGACGATCTCTACTACTTATGTACGGATGTCCTTCTGCCCTTCGGTCCCGGGCAGTCTCATAGCGCCGTGAACTTGATTTTCTTTCACCTGACCTTCCATCATCACGATTCCATCTGCCGCTATAAGCAGGATTACTTTCGGTATCGCACCCAAGCAACTGCTCCTGTCGCCTGATCGCACGCTCTTCCGAGTCTCGCCGATGCAATTCGTTTCTGCTCAAACCAAACTGCTCCAGATTTCGATCGTAGTCCCCAAACTCGTACCCCGCTTCCGGCGTTCGTTCTGGCTGT